>JAWPHD010011066.1:0-87222 GCA_037043455.1 Cyrtodaria siliqua
TAATAAATTGACCTAAAGATTAATATTGATGTGAAGGTGCCGGAAATGACGCCTCTGACACATACGGACACATGTATCGCTATGTGTTGTCAGTTCTTCTAAACAAACGACAAAGGAAATAGGCAATTTCACAATTAAATTAACAATGCAACCGTTATTCTGTTACTCATGAACATTCTAACCGCTAGTATTGTTACAATCCACAGCTAGTTGGTTACTTTTCAACCGAAACGCTGTACTTCTGATTCGAGAATCATGTAAATTAGTTAATGATCCACCCTTTGTTTTCCACCGCTATTATGTTACTCAGCCGCTAGATAGTTACTCGGATGATCAGCGTGCTAACGCAATTCATGAAACCGACGTTTAAAATCACATTCAATTTTTAATTCACAAATATATGCATGCTGTAATGCCTACGTTAATAAAATGCTAAAGCTTTGCATGTATACCATGGCTATGCAATTGTGTGACTATTTTAAAAAGTCCGTGTACACTTAAGACAAAATATTGAAACACGTTGCTAACAATTTTAAATACACACCCACTGGTTCCTCCGTAGACTTTCCTTGTATAATTGTGACTAACATCACAGCAAAAACCAACACCAGTGTAGTCCTTTCGATCATCTTTGTTTATATATCTCTAGTCGTCCGAACGCAGGTTTGATCACCTTCTTTTCTAAGGTCAATTTGTGAGCGCTTTATTTACTATTTTATTTTTAAAACTGTTTCTCCTTGTATCACACCGTTTTTTAAAACAGATTTATTATTCCAAACTGTATTGTACTATTGGTTATGTGTATTTGTTTTTGTTTTGCGATGTTCTTATAATATTATAAATCAGTAACACGTGGCATAACAGTATGACTATACTGTACGTGATGTTTTTGTTGACACATTGCATCAGAAGGGGGTTCTTCAGCAAATCGTTCGGAGTAAACAAGCAATACTCTTATAAACATGTTTTATTTTAAAATGACGAGTGCTACTGTGTTAATGTAATTGCTTTCTTTAATTCTGGCGTGGCCCGGTGGGTAGAACTCCATAGGACCCGGCTTCAAGCCTCAGTGTGGCCCAGTGGGTAGAACTCCATAGGACACGGCTTCAAGCCTCATTGTGGCCCAGTGGGTAGAACTCCATAGGACACGGCTTCAAGCCTCATTGTGGCCCAGTGGGTAGAACTCCATAGGACACGGCTTCAAGCCTCATTGTGGCCCAGTGGGTAGAACTCCATGGGAACCGGCTTCAAGCCTCATTGTGTTGCCCAGTGGGTAGAACTCCACGGGACCCGGCTTCAAGCCTCATTGTGGCCCAGTGGGTAGAACTCCAAGGGACCCGGGCCTCATTGTGGCCCAGTGGGTAGAACTCCATGGGACCCAGCGTCAAGCCTCGTTGTGGCCCAGTGGGTAAAACTCCATAGGACCCGGCTTCAAGCCTCATTGTGGCCCAGTGGGTAGAACTCCATGGACCCGGCTGTTACGCCTCATTAGCGACACTGAATTTCGTCGGTGTGTGTTTGGATAGGAAACTTTTCTCTAGTCTCTTCCGTCGGATGGGGACGTAAACTGGGCGATATTATATCCTCCAAGCACGTTAAATAACTATTCGTTACTAAGAGCTTTACACATTCCCGGTTTCCCTTTTTCTGGGGCTGCCCTAAATAACAAAATGTGTTGATGAGCCATTAAACAACATGCGAATTGTTTACGCACATATATAAATACAGTATGTGCATGTGCAGTTGATAAATAAGTATATTTATTGATCGCCAATTTCAGAGGTCAGGGTCAGTTACCTTTTGAATTAATTTGACTTGGAAGAACATATTCCATCTTTCTTTTTTATCCACACGGTATGTATTGATATTTTACAAACTTATGGAACGATCCTCTGCTTAGCAAAGCAAACCCCAATCAATGTTGGGATTATAGGGTCCATTGTACGTCAAATAATTGATGCAACAGCTGGTCGCTGCCCATTGTATGGTATCAGCATTGAATAAACATCGATCAACACCTCGCAAATGTATATGTTTTGTCATCGATCTTACAACTAGCCCAGCAACGTGACTAAACTCATATAGACACACACCCACGTACATAATTATGTAATAGATAGAGTATTGAGTTGGTTCATTTAAACATCGAGATGGGCGTAGCCCATCGAGGTGTTTAAATTAACCAACGAGATGAAACCATACCCCATTTGTTTTGTAGCATGTCCATTTCAGCTCTATTTCAGTTAATCTAACTGTTATTCTCACTGTTATTCTCACAGTTATTCTGACAGGTCTTATATTCAATTAGACGATTTACACCTGTGCCTGAACAAAGAGAATAGTCTGTGACCATGCTACAAAACTATGTTATAAGGTATGTTTTGAGGTTTAAGTGTCGTTAACATACAATCACAGACCTCTATGATGCAATCAATCTTCTGCTTCTGTCAGATGTTGGCCACCATCAACTAACTGATGATATTGCCAAGGATGCGATAAAAGTAAGAAGAAGAAAAAATAAAGAGTGAACTTATATAAAGTGAAGGGTTACAAATAAAAGAATGTTTTTGAGCTTAGACAGAGATATTTGACGCTTGAGTCTTAAAAGGCTTCGAATCACTCTAATCCAAGTAATAGATAGAGTCTGGACTCAGCGAGTTGGCTTATTTAAACACCAACGAGCTGGGCGTAGCCCATCGAGGTGTGTAAATAACCAACGAGCTGAGACAGACTCTATCTTTTTTGTAGCATGGTGTACTTAGTATCACTATGACGTCATAGTGACCGTACTCTAAATTCCAATATCCGGTAGTTGTAGTACGGCATAGCCACGCCCCTTTAGTTCCCTATACATTACACGATAAAATGCTCTGCATTCACACCCGGGACATTCCCTCTCTTGCTCTTCACAGCGTGCACGTCGCGGAGAGGGCACTGGTGACACTTATGGTGTTTGTATGGGGGTACGCATTGCCAGCCCTGTACAACATTGCTGGTGTGGTAAATCACAATATTCGCGTATAGTGACTAACACACTGGTACTTCTGAACTGGTTTGTCTCGGTTCAGGAGCATGAGTGTCACTTGACTGATAGTGAAGAAGGCCCCTGCGCCCCCGTCAAGGCAGCCATCATCTGGATAGAAGTGAGCAAACTTGGAAGCTGGAAGACAGAAGTCCGCGGGCCGGAGCCGAGATCCACCAACACAGAGTAGAAGTAGCAGCAGCAGTAACTAGTTAGTAATAGTTAGGGATCGACGCCGAGGCCTATATTCGACCGTAGTCAACCAGCAGAAGAGGGAGCACGGGATCTCAGCTATCCAGATGATGTCAGCAGCGCAGGGGCCATATTGTGACGGGTGTGGCCCCAAACACAAGGACCCCCGACCACTAGCGGCTGTAGGGCAATACACCTAGCGGATGTAGCGTAGCGGATAGGCCACCTCGACCACCAGACCACCACTTCACCGCCACAGCGACAACCACAGAGCAGCAGCGACATCCACCTACATAACTACAAGAGAACCGACGACACAGCAACACAGCAGCACCAGATCAACCAACACACATCAACGATACAACCGTCCAGACTCTATTGTGCCCATCGCGGCAGGGCTACCTTGTCGTGTTCGTTGGCGGAGGGACGTAAAACCTTAGAAGTACACACACACACACACCCGGGACATTCGAATTTCTTCACCGCAGCACAATAACTACACCGCACCATAATGTACATGTAATAGATAGAGTATGGTTTCATTGAGTTGGTTCATTTAAACATCGAGATGGGCGTAGCTATTAAATTAACCAACGAGATGAAACCATACTCTATTTGTTTTGTAGCATGTCCATTTCAGCTCTATTTCAGTTATTCTAACTGTTATTCTCACAGGTCTTATCCGACGATGAGTGCACTGGGAATAAAAGCACGCAGGACAGCTGTGCAAGCACTTGGCAAGGTTGCAGAAAGAGCATCCACTTGGCTCAGACCAAGAACGTCTATTAAACGTTCCTGCTCAGACGTGAAGACAAAACATGGCAGCCATCACAGACGGGCAGTACTTGATCAAGGATGGGCACTCGCCTGATGACGTCTGTGAAAAGCAGTTTCACCAATTGTATATCGACACAATTTCAATAAAATATAACACGAGTAGTTCGAAAAATCACAGAACTAATAACAAATATTTATTAATATGTCTGTGGAAAAATCGAACAGGACAAGTAGCATTCATGGACGACAGTCGACCACAAACACACACAGAAACAAAGAATAACTATATTTAAAGATAAATACAAGGCAAGATAAAACACCACAAACACACAATGGTTGACAATAGGGCTACCGCCTTGGAACGGTCACTGGCAAAAAAATGCTACTGGGGGTTTAAACCAGGTTTTAGGGTGCATCTCACTCTTACCCTATTGTCATACCAATAAACGGGACAGTGTAAATAAAGATATACCCCCCCCCCCCCCCCCCCCCCCCACCACACACATACACACACAGAGGTAATAGTCTATAACAAACAAGGCCAGGGGCGTATCGTGATCAATTTCAATGTTACTCACGGGGGCCTGAACCCCTTACACTTCATTTTTTATTGCATTTTTTCAACTTTTTAGACTTCCATTTTTTCGACTTTCAATTGTTGACAGGGGCGTAGCCAGAGCCTTTTGTAGAATTCGCCCTGGGGGAGGGTGCGTGAGGGAGTGTCCCCCTCCTGCTGGTGGGGGTCCTGGGGGTATCCCCCGGGAAAATAAGCACTTTTATTTTTTCACATTCGATTTTCTAGAGTACGCCCGGGCGTACAGGAGTATGCCTGGCGACGCCCCTGGTTGATGTTACTCACGTGAGTAATTGAGTATGCCACGCTACGCCGTTGAAGGCAGCATTAATAGGCAATATAAGTAAAACACATAAATGACCATGTATATATAATATAAAAAACAAAAATCCAAGAAAGCCACACAAAGCAGGGAGTACGTACTCCCTGCACAAAGTAAGTTCTCACTAACTTGGCAGAAGCCAGAGCAACAAGAGAACAAACTGTTAAGGGTACGACAAGACAAGAAGATAAAGGCAAACAAACGCTACCGTCCTATAAGGATTTAGATAGACGTCATCATCCCCCTTCAGCATGACGCTCGGTATGTTTAGTACTTTGATTGTAGCTGATAATAGCACTAGGTTACTAAATATAGACACAGACCCGAGCAGGTCTCGCCAGTGTGCTTGATTTGTGCGTGCGCGATGATTTGGCGCAAAAATTGACCAATGCGAGCGATCCCTAATTTAAGACGGCCATCTATTGGTTAAGAATGTCACATGGCACTTTCAGCGGGAAGCCCGCTCATTTTGTGCTTTGATTTCAACCAGTTTGGACGGATGAATATGCAAATTATTTTATTTCATTTTTCCTAAAGAAGGTAGTGTATGAAATCTTTATTATTTTATAGTGATAGATAATACCAGTCTTGTAAAGATGTATTAGTTAAAAATGGCAGCTAAGTTATTTGACAATAGGCCGGTATCCATCCCAATTTTAGTGTAGGTGTAACACGCCCATTGATTGTTGCATTGAGTTGTGTGAATTAAAATTTAAATGCCATGTTGTCATTTATATCTAGGCCCAAATTAAAAATGAATAACTTACATTCTCATCGCAAATGACATATGCTGCCAAAAAATACACAGACAAATGGGGGTCACGTATCTTCTAAGAAAGAACTTGTCTCATGAATGAATGGTCCCTTTAAAAACATAAACCCTGAGATGCCATAATATTGTATTCATACTCATTTCCATATAAGCTAAATACATTTAAAACTCACAATTTTAACATGACGATGCTTGAAAAAAAATGTAACAAATAGATCAACAATGTGATATAAACCAAAAATAGCACTTTAAATTAGTGAAAATGCCTTTTTTTACAACAAGAAATGAGAATTATTCATTGACGCCATTATGCGACTACCCCAGGCCGACAGGAATACCCCAGGCCGACACTTCCTGTGTTGCAATGGGTGTGCTACACCTGTATCAGATTCCGTCTAGTCACAGATCTAGATTTAATAACAAATTGGACACTGTGAAATTTACCTGAATTTCACCAGGAACGTTTAACATTTTGATTGGGCGGAGTCCTTCATGTGAAAGTGAAAATTCATCTTAGCTGATTTTTTGAAATTAATTATAATAACGCAAAAAATTGAACTGAAAATTATATTTGGCTGATTTTATGAAATTAATGACAACGCAACAAATTGATTTCCATTGTACAAAACATATACAAGAGCAAATAAAGAATAAAAAAAATGTTCTAAAAATGTCATCATTTATATGTAAAATCTGTTGATTTAGATAAAAATGATATATTTTGCCTGGTTAAGATGATAGGGCCTTCACTTTTCATTCGACCTTTACCAAACTTTACCAGATTGTTAATATCAAAGCTCGGACAAGTTAGAAAACCAGCCAGATCGGACCAGTAACCAGTTATGGCCCTTGATTTCGTTAAAAAAAGCTATATTTTGCCTCGTTAATACAATAGGACCTTCAAAAACTTTCAAAAAAAAGTAAATTGCAGTCACTCGCTTCATTGATGTTATACAGGCCCTCTTGGGTCTCTTGTTCTAATACAATGGCATTTCATTTTTAAACAAATTCACTTGAATGTCATCTCGGCCACTAGCGGATCCAGGCACCCGGCGCGCGCCCCCACTAAAAATTCCGGATCATCCATGTTACTGTAGATAAAATATCAAACAATTTCGATGCACGCCCTCAGTATAAAAAAAATTCTCACTCGCTCTACGCATAATGACTAATGGGTGGTTTAATTAACACATTGTTATATCCTTTTATTTGAAAACGGGCTTTTTTTATTCACACGTATGTCCATGTTACTGTAGATAAAATATCAAATAATTTCGATGCACACCCTCAGTATATTTTTTTTTTGCTTGCTCGACGCATAATGGCTAATGAGTGGTTTACTCAACACATTGTTACATCCTTTTATTTGAAAACAGACTTTTTTTATTCATACATGTATGTCCATGTTACTGTAGATAAAATATCAAACAATTTCGATGCACGCCCTCAGAATAAAAATGTTCTCGCTCGCTTCGCTCGCTCTTCGCATAATGACTAATGAGTGATTTAGTTAACACATTGTTTTAAATTCTCAGTATACATTTTTTTTCCGCATAATGGTTAATGAGTGGTTTAATTAACACATTGTTAAATCCTTTTATTTGAAAACGGACTTTTTTTATTCTTACATGTAAGTCCATGTTACTATAGATAAAATATCAAATAAAAAAGCTATATTTTGCCTCGTTAATACAATAGGACCTTCAAAAACTTTCAAAAAAAAGTAAATTGCAGTCACTCGCTTCATTGATGTTATACAGGCCCTCTTGGGTCTCTTGTTCTAATACAATGGCATTTCATTTTTAAACAAATTCACTTGAATGTCATCTCGGCCACTAGCGGATCCAGGCACCCGGCGCGCGCCCCCACTAAAAATTCCGGATCATCCATGTTACTGTAGATAAAATATCAAACAATTTCGATGCACGCCCTCAGTATAAAAAAAATTCTCACTCGCTCTACGCATAATGACTAATGGGTGGTTTAATTAACACATTGTTATATCCTTTTATTTGAAAACGGGCTTTTTTTATTCACACATGTATGTCCATGTTACTGTAGATAAAATATCAAATAATTTCGATGCACACCCTCAGTATATTTTTTTTTTCGCTTGCTCGACGCATAATGGCTAATGAGTGGTTTACTTAACACATTGTTACATCCTTTTATTTGAAAACAGACTTTTTTTATTCATACATGTATGTCCATGTTACTGTAGATAAAATATCAAACAATTTCGATGCACGCCCTCAGAATAAAAATGTTCTCGCTCGCTTCGCTCGCTCTTCGCATAATGACTAATGAGTGATTTAGTTAACACATTGTTTTAAATTCTCAGTATACATTTTTTTTCCGCATAATGGTTAATGAGTGGTTTAATTAACACATTGTTAAATCCTTTTATTTGAAAACGGACTTTTTTTATTCATACATGTAAGTCCATGTTACTATAGATAAAATATCAAATAATTTCGATGCACGCCCCCAGTATAAAAAATCTTCTCGCTCGCTTCGCTCGCTCTACGCAATGACTAATGAGTGGTTTAATTAACACATTTTTAAATCCTTTTATTTGAAAACAGACTTTTTTTATTCATACATGTCAATGTTACTGTAGATAAAATATCAAACAATTTCGCACGCCCTCGGTATACTTTTATAAATTGACCAAAATATTACGCCCCCCAATAAGCTGAAATCCTGGATCCGCCCCTGTCGGCAAACTGCAAACTCCATTGTTTTCAGTTGCTTAAATGTTACAAACTTTCATTTAAGCACCATTGACCTTTTTATTTTTAAGTCCCGCCCCCATTAGGCAAGACATGTGAATCAACGGATTTCTTGGTTAAAAAATGCTGTATTTTGCCTTGTTAATACAATAGGGCGTTCATTTTTCATCAGATCTTTACCAGACTTGACCAGATTGTTACTATCAATGAAAAACTTTGTCCAGACTAGTCCCTTCTGAACTTCTGGCCGGATTTCAATGAATCTTGGCGGGGATGATGAGTGCCAAGCCTAGTTGCGCATGTCATCACCGTGTTACGGTTGAATTTTATGGTGACAACCCTTGAAATAAAAGCCATTTTAGCCAGTAGAGCCTCCGGTCTCTTGTCTCTATACTATTCACTATTAATGTAGTGAAGATAACCCAGAACCGCTACATTTCTTTTTAAGTGAATACCGTCACATTTAAAAAAAATTTTTTTTGAAAATGCAAAGTGAAAGTAGAACATTTTAAAGCATCCGAAATAAAGGGTATCTGGATTTACGTCAACCTTTTACGCTAACATAGTTGTATAGTTGTTTGCCCCAGTGTATATTAATTGCGTCACAACATTATATTTCCTGAAAAATGATTAGTTATGACTAAGTTGATGAAAATGTTATAAAAATAGCCATCTTCATAATTAATTTGAATGTGTAGACTTTGATCCTATGCGTCAAAGGTACTACAATGTTAATACTATGAAAGAGTTATTTGATACTGTAGATTTTAGTCTTGTTTTAGATTTCCTGAAAGAGATCAGACTATATAAATCATTGTAAATCATTGTAATGTGTTCTTATATATATTTACTTGTTTATATACCCGTTAACAGGCATTTGTTGATTTACATACATAGTTTATATTACACCTGATCATCCTTATTTTTTAATAGTTTTATCTTTATATATTTAAATTAATTTTTAATTAATACTTCATTTTTCATAAATTTTTGCGCACAATATGACCTATTTATGTGTCGACGTGCCGTAAAACACCATTCATTCATAATTAATTTAGATTAATGCAAAGATAAAAGCAAACCGGAAGTTGACGACATAACAAACTCGATTTGATGTTTATGTTCCTACCCAAATCAGGTCCATATGATTTACACCTTTTAGCAGGGCATTCGGGTCCCTTGGACACATTTTCTAGTTATGATTTAATAATGCTGAATAAACATATTTTCGTAATGTCTTCACAAAACGTTGGCATGTCACTGACAGACCACAGTACACATATTTGAGTTCACCCCAGTTAACACCTCTGCATAAACTAAATCCGAAATCCGAAACCCACCATGTATACAATGTTTGAAATTAACACCTGCTTTATCTAAGAATGACAAATTACAGGCAAATGGGCGGTTATATAACAGCAACAGGACTCGTTTTTAGGGCAGCAGGTTTGGTCCAAAAGAAAAGGCTGTGCTGCCCTGCCAGTCCAAAAGAAAAGGGCTTGGCCATTTCATATAAGGGGAAACACTAGTGTTTGTATGTAAGCTTGTATCTCCGAAAATACTTCTCGTAATGGATTGAAATTTCATACATGTATTCAGGATTATTAGACAACATCCTGGAGCCAGGTTCTATAACTTGTGCTTTTCGAAGAAAAAAAGAGACATAGGTGTTGCTTTTCCGGCGGCGGCAACATTCAAGTTTTGCGTTTAGGTCATTTTCTCACAAACTGTATGCACTAGACTTTTTAAACTTTGCTTGTAGTTGTATCTTGGGTGGTACATCGCAACGTGCAAAGCAAATGTGGAAGTGACCTTGACCTGGAGCAAAGGGCAGATAACTTTAATTGTTACATTTACATCACTCATGAACTATAATTATGCACTAGATGTTTTAAACCTAATTTATAGCTTAATCTTTGGAAGAAACATATTCTATTTTGACATAGTTGTGTCTTGGGTAGTGCATCTTTTTGGATGCATGGATTTCATCTATGATCTTAACCTACTTTCTGGAGCTGATGATTTTTAGCTCTTTTGGCCAAGGGCCTTCATTTTTCAATCGATACTTACCAAACTTTAACAGACTGTTGATATCAATGAAAGCTCGGACTAGTAACAGCAGAGTTATGGCCCTTGATTTAGTTTAAAAACAGCTATATTTTGCCTCGCTTATATGATAGGGCTTTCCTTTTTCATCTAATCTTTACCAAACCTTACCAGGTGTTTTGCCTTTTTTTTTTTTTATTATTAGTATTTTTTTTTTTTATTAGTATATATATATATATATTTTATTTTTTTTAAATTATTTTTTTAAATATTTTTTTTATTTCATTATTTTTTTTAAATTACTTTTTGCAATTTTTTTTTGGTGTTATCAGGAAGCATTGCTATGATTTCTTTTTTTTGGTTCGTTGATTTTTGATGGAGTTGCGGCCCCTTGACATTTTTACTTTTAAATTTCTTGTCGGCTCTACTCCTCCTAAACGCCTTGTTGGATCTCCTAAACTTTCTACAAAATTTGGCAGGAAGCCTCGGTGTCTAGTTGTGCAAATCGCGGTATATCAATGAAATCTCGGACAAGTTCGAAAACCAGCTAAATCTTGTTAGTAACGACAGGTTATGGCTCTTGATTTGTTGAAAATTGCTATATTGTATTTTCCTTTGTTAAATCTGTAGTTACTTCATTTTTTATCTGATCTTTACCATATTTCTTTTAAATGTTAATATAATAACAAATTAAAAAATACTCATGCCAGACTAGACACAGCAGACTTATTGCCCATGATTACCAGGTGAGCGATCTAAGGCCATCCTATCACTGTTGTTTTTGCAATGTTTTAAAAAAACTACTGATGGGAATTTTATGTCGACAACCCTTGATGTAAGAGCCGTTTTAGCCAGTAGAGCATCCACAGGCCCTCTTGGGCCTCTTGTTTTTAATAGAATGACGTTTTATTTTTAAACAAATGCACTTAAATGTCATCTCCGCAAACGGCAAACTCCATTGTTTTTAGTTACTAAAATGTTTACAACCTCATTTAAGCATCATTGATCTTTTTATTTTTAAGTCCAGCCCCCGTTAGGCGAGACATGTGAATCCACGGATTTCTTGTATTTCAACAAAATTTTGCTCGCTTTTAAATTTGAAAATTTGGTTATTTTGTTTTGCATGTAAGCTTGTTATTCAGAAACTGCTTGACCTTATGGATTTAAACTTGACATATTTTTTAATTCGGCATCATTGGACAACATCATAGAGCCAGGTTCTACAACTTATGCTTTTGTTTTAACAAAATTATTGTCTCTTTATACTAAGAAAAAATTGGTTACAGTTTTGTATGTAAGCTTGTCAACTTAGTATTTTTGTCGAGCGCAATCTTGACTTAGTGATCACAATGTCGTCTGTGTGTATGTGTGTCAGTTTCCGTTCATGGTCTAATGATCATCTATCCAATGGTGACAGTGAAGTTAAATTTTACATGTTTGACATAGATGTATGCAGGGGAAACTTTAATGACTAGTTTTCAATATTTTACATAAGGCATAAGCTAATGGTCATCTATCAAATGGTGACAATTGGGTTTAATTTCAGATGTATGCAAGGGAAAGCTTGAAAAAGCATCCTGAAACCACAAAAGCTAGGAATTTTATACCGAGTATGTTGCATGTATTATTAGTTGATGTGCCTCTACCAAGTTTGTTCAAATAGTGACCCTGCCCAAATTGACTTGCCCCAAGGGTAACAGTTTTACAGAGTTTATAGGAAAATCTTTAAAACTTTTTCTGGACTTATCAAAATTACCAGAATGGTTTCTGACTTGTAAACCAAATGTGATGTTACAATGCATGGCACATAAAAGGGTCTGTATAATATTCAAACTCACCTGGAAAAAGAACTGCTATTCAGTTTGGTTGACCATAAAAAAGAATAATGTGACATTAAAACCATCAACATGTGATGTCACAAATGCAACCATTAAAATGTAACCCTATATTCTACTGATTTAACAGCATTGCACAGTTTTAATATTTTTTTTATTTAAAGTTTTATTTGTGAATGTCTTCACCCAAACAGGTCTTTCGAAGGAGAATGTCTGCGGGAAATGGGCTTATAAAGAGATGGCAGCAATTCGACATTGGTGTATGGAAAAGGTTCTGGAATGCATGAAGAGGTTCATAAAGCAGACAATGAAAAGGTATAAGTAAAACATATTGCAACAACAGAGGTGTAAAATTTTCCAAAAAGCAACTTGCCCTTATTTTCAGTATTGTTATTTTAAATGCTGAAAAACAATCGTATTAAAAAACTAGAAAATGTCTCTCGCCCTGCACTCCAAGTTGTTGTGTTGGGCAAGCAGGTGAGTGGTATTTTACACTTCTGAACAAAATACCTTTATTGGTAGTGGAATGTTTAGTCGCAATCAGATACCGTGTATTTAGGCAAAAAAAAAAAACACCTGTGTTTCCGGTGACCCTAAAACTTTTTATGAAAGAAAAAAATAAAAAATGTTCTGAACAATGATTTATGACAATATATCGAGGTAAACTGATATCACAGAGAAACTTTCAGTTGTATCATCAACTTGTATGGGGTTTATGAGATAAATACATGTAGAATCTCACAATATCTTGCTCCAAAAAAAAAAAAAAAAATGTCTACCTACCGACCCTAATTTTTTAGAGCATGCAATAGGAAACACACCTATTTTTGTTTTGGCCTTAGTGTATTTGGAGTTGTGTCCCTTCGATTATTATTGCTTGGATTTTGACATCAGTTGTTAAAACTCTTGAAATAACAATGATGTAAAACCTTTGATGAAAAACATTTTTCCATACAAACACTGGGTTAGATTTGTTTTCTAAACGTTCTGTGAAAAAGTGTTTGAATTAAAAATGTATGCTTTAAAGAGATGTTTCGATGCATCATTTTATTATCAACTTTGTGTACATCGAACAATTTCCCTCAGGATATTCATAATTGTTAAAAATTAATCTGCATTTTAAGAATATAAGATTCTTAACTCTAATGCGCCATTCCATGTAGGGTTCTCCACTTGGTACACTGGCAGAGGGACTATAATCCTTAGAATACACACACACACACACACACACGAATCTATCTTTCGACCTGCCTTAAGTATAAATATGTTGTACAAGGGGTTGTAATACGTTCTGATTTAACTTTTTGTTTTTTGTTTATAAATTTCATATACTTAATTGAATAGTTTTCAACAACTAAATATGCATGTCAGAACTATTTACAGTGTCTTGTAAAGGTGGCGTGGTCTATTATAAATGCCTGAACATAT
This sequence comes from Cyrtodaria siliqua, assembly GCA_037043455.1. Lineage (NCBI taxonomy): Eukaryota > Metazoa > Mollusca > Bivalvia > Adapedonta > Hiatellidae > Cyrtodaria > Cyrtodaria siliqua. The sequence goes on from JAWPHD010011066.1 coordinate 13,701, forward strand.
CCCGCATTCATACATCGTTCCGATGATTGCTAATAAATATTTTTCTACATTTGTATATAGGAATTCAGTTTGTGAATTTATTGGGGGTGGAAATTCTTTTGATCTACCTAATTAAAATCACATTTAAACATAACCACATTGTAATTCAAGTCGGAACTATGTATCTAGTCCATTTACACAGAATGTACAATGTAGAACATTGATTCAAGCATGCATCTTTAAAAGAGGTCCTGTAAGTATTAAATTTATGAGGTTTATTGATTGCTCAAAGTTTCAATCACTGGGTTTTAAACGGAACAAAGAAGTAAACATTTTTAGCATATCGGTATTGAAAAAGCACGATTTTCCAAGGAACACAACTCAATTGGGCAGTTATTTATGCTCACGATGTACTATAATTTTGACCAAATATTGATTTCTTTGTGGATTATGAATATTTTTAAGAAAATGTGGAAACAATTTAGTTTTTAACCTCTTAAACTAAAATTATTTTCAAATGATTTCCTAAGTGTAATTGCGCTATTATACAATCCACACAAAAATACTCTATTTGAGCTATTAAATTGCTTGCACATAAATTTGTTATTTCATTTCAGTGACAAAATTATACATTCAAAGCTCAACTATTCGAAGAATAAGAGAGCTTATGCAATCATGTCGGCGGCCCAATCCACATCAAGCTCTGCATGGAGGCTGTGTTCAGAGGTCTATATCTCATTTCTTGTCCTGGCTCAACCAAATAGCCTTTAAAATGTGAAGTGCGATATTAAATTCAACTTATAATCTGTGTGTACAGGCCGGTTATAGCTCTTACATTACTTGTCTTTGCTCAAACAAATTTGGACCTGAGTTTTCTTAGAGTAGTTCTTAAAGGGTTGTATAAGTGATGTAAGTAATTTTGTCTTTTTAATAATCTGGGCTTCCGTGGAACCAACATATTGATGGCTCCTTAAATATGCAATAAAAGGTTTGCGTGTAAGCTGTTGTATATACTGGTTGTGTACCAGATATCGTCATTTACCAGATATTGTCATTTACCAGATATTGTCATTCGCAACAAACGCTCAATGTTGTGCTTATGTTTTAACCCCACTTTACAAATCGGTACACACTATCATTAAACGATTGGACAGGATTTTTTTTTTAAATGTTAAAATTTACTCTCGAACCAACCCATTTACATACAATTATCTCTATATACTAATGGATTGAAACTTCACACATATATTCAGCATCATTAGACAACATCATAGAGCCAGGTTCTGTAACTCTTGCTTTTATTTTAACAAAAATATGGCTGTTTTGTACTAAGAAAATTTGTTTTTAGCTCTACTGGCCAAGGGCCAGCAGAGCTTATGGGATGGTGTGTTGTCCGTCTTCCGTCGTCCGTCGTCCGTCGTCCGTCCGTCGTCCGTCCGTCCGTTAACTTTTGCTTGTGTACACTCTAGAGGCCACATTTCTGATGCAATCATCATGAAACTTTGTCAGAATGTTTGTCTCAATGAAATCTCGGTCAAGTTCGAAAATGGGTCATGTGGGGTCAAAAACTAGGTCACTAGGTCAAATATTGGAAAAACCTTTTGTACACTCTAGAGGCCATATTTTTGACCCGAGCTTGATGCAACTTTGTCAGAATGTTTGTCTTAATTATATCTTGGTCAAGTTTGAAAATGGGTCACATGGGGTTAAAAACTAGGTCACCAGGTCAAATACTTGAAAAACCTTGTGTACACTCTAGAAGCCGAATTTCTGACCCAATCTTGATGAAACTTTGTCAAAATGTTTGTCTTAATTATATCTTGGTCAAGTTCAAAAATGGGTCACATGGTGTTAAAAACTAGGTCACTAGGTCAAACTTTGCAAAAACCGTGTGTACACTCTAGAGGCCATATTTTGACCTGATCTTGATGGAACTTTGTCAGAATGTTTGTCTCAATGAAATCTCGGTCAAGTTCAAAAATGGGTCATGTGGGGTCAAAAACTAGGTCACTAGGTCAAATACTTGAAAAAACTTGTGTACACTCTAGAGGTCATATTTGTTACCCAATCTTGATGAAACTTTGTCAAATTGTTTATCTTAATTATATCTTGATCAAGTTCGGAAATGGGTCACATGAAGTTAAAAACTAGGTCACTAGGTCAAATATTGGAAAAACCTTGTGTACACTCTAGAGGCCATATTTTTGACCCGAGCTTGATGCAACTTTGTCAGAATGTTTATCTTAATTGTTTGTCTCAATGAAATCTCGGTCAAGTTCGAAAATGGGTCATGTGGGGTCAAAAACTAGGTCACTAGGTCAAATATTGGAAAAACATTGTGTACACTCTAGAGGCCATATTTTAGACCCAAGCTTGATGCAACTTTGTCAAAATGTTTGTCTTAATTATATCTTGGTCAAGTTTGAAAATGGGTCACATGGGGTTAAAAACTTGGTCACTAGGTCAAATACTTGAAAAACCTTGTGTACACTCTAGAAGCCGTATTTCTGACCCAATCTTGATGAAACTTTGTCAAAATGTTTGTCTTAATTTTATCTTGGTCAAGTTCAAAAATGGGTCACATGGTGTTAAAAACTAGGTCACTAGGTCAAACTTTGGAAAAAACGTGTGTACAATCTAGAGGTCATGGTTTTGACCCGATATTGATGAAACTTTGTCAGAATGTTTGTCTCAATGAAATCTCGGTCAAGTTCAGAAATGGGTCATGTGGGGTCAAAAACTAGGTCACTAGGTCAAATACTTGAAAAAACTTGTGTACACTCTAGAGGTCCTATTTGTTACCCAATCTTGATGAAATTTTGTCAAATTGTTTATCTTAATTATATCTTGATCAAGTTCGGAAATGGGTCACATGAAGTTAAAAACTAGGTCACTAGGTCAAATATTGGAAAAACCTTGTGTACACTCTAGAGGCCATATTTTTGACCCGAGCTTGATGCAACTTTGTCAGAATGTTTGTCTTAATTATATCTTGGTCAAGTTTGAAAATGGGTCACATGGGGTTAAAAACTAGGTCACTAGGTCAAATACTTGAAAAACCTTGTGTAAACTCTAGAAGCCGTATTTCTGACCCAATCTTGATGAAACTTTGTCAAAATGTTTGCCTTAATTATATCTTGGTCAAGTTCAAAAATGGGTCACATGGTGTTAAAAACTAGGTCACTAGGTCAAACTTTGGAAAAACCGTGTGTACACTCTAGAGGCCATATTTTTGACCCGATCTTGATGCAATTTTGTCAGAATATTTGTCTCAATTATAGCTTGCTAAAGTTCGAAAATGGGTCACACAGGGTTAAAAACTAGGTCACTAGGTCAAATACTTGAAAAACCTTGTGTACACTCTAGAGGCCATATTTCTGACCCGATCTTGATGAAACTTTGTCGAAATGTTGTCTTAATTATATTTTGATCAAGTTCAAAAATGGGTCCCATTGGGTCAAAAACTAGGTCACTAGGTCAAATACTTGAAAAACCTTGTGTACACTCTAGACACCATGTAGTACGACTCGATTCATCAATGGTATAACAGCCAGTAGAGCGTTCACAGGCCCTCTTGGGCCTCTTGTTTTATGTAAGATTGTATGTCATAAACTACTTGACGTAATGGGTTGAAACTTGTATTCGGCATCTTGTATTCGGCAAACATCATATGGCCAGGTTCCACACCACTTGCTTTTTGTTTCGCCTTGAAAAAAATGCGATACATAGGGATCACTTTGTCGTCCGTGAGTCCGTCCGTGAGTCTGTCCATCAGTCCATCACGAAAACTTAACGTTGGCTATAACTCTCATTTCTTGATATTTTTTCATCAAACTTTCAATATATACTCATCATGACAACATCACCTTACTAAAATATAAAGGTCAAGGTTGCACTGAAGGTCATTATATGGGTTAAATACTCTTTATTTTATTCACGAAAACTTGAAAACTTAACATTGGCTATAACTTCCTCATTTCTTGATATTTCTTCACAATATATACTCACCTGACCATGACAACGTTGACATGACCATACTAAAATATAAAGGTCAAGGTCACACTGACGGTCATTATGAGTTACAGGGCCGTCGTTTGACCGTTTTTGGGGCCGAAATTCGGCCTCATTCCCCCCTCCCCTAAATGTATATATTGTTCCCCCTTTTCCTGTGAAAAATTCCCTCTTAAAAAAAAAAAAAAAAGAATATAGAAATTTTTTAGCTCCAAAACAGGTAAAGGGCATACAATTTCCAATTTGGAATGGTAAATTCTTGGTACTATAAATAAGAAAAAACACACACTAATTTGTGTTTCTTAGAAATTCCCCTTTGATATGAAAACAACGCAAAATTCCCCTTCCTGAGGGCCCTGGCCCCATTCCCCCAAAGTGAAGGGAGGGAAACTTAACGTTGGCTATAACTTTCTCATTTCTGCATCAAACTTTCAATATATACTTACCATGACAACATCGACATAGCCATCTGAAACAAAAAGGGCTGCAGCTTACGATATTTTGTATGTAGCATTGTCTAGTAGTCCTCTACCAAGTTTGTTCAAACCCGCCCTGGGAGAGAGATCCCCACCTTATAACCATATATACACGCACTTACTGGGCATGAACAGACAGATACAACCATCCAACTAGCATAGACACCGGGTTTCTTCCCCACCCCTGGTGACATGGCCCCTAGGTCATAACTTGGAAACCATTGTATCTTGGGTAGTACATCACAACATCTCTAAAAGCATATGTGGATTGACCTTCACCCTCCAAGCAAAGAGCAGATCAGATGAAACATCCCTTGTGTTTTCCAGGATAGAATACAACCACTGCAAACACACCATCACATGCAGAGGGGTAGGACCCCCCATTCATATTCATTTTGTCATTTTCAATCAATTTTCATTGAAGGTATTTATCATGACACCACGTACGCAAGCATGGAAACGTGGCTCCATCGTAAATAAATTTGTAGCAACTCTGCAGTTCTGCAGGTAACAAGGTTCTAGCTAGGCCCTTCTACATATTTTTTCTGGATGTAAGTGGAGGATGAGCCTGGCATTTTCATTCTTGTTAGGCGCCTTTCATGAGTTGGTGCACCTTAAAACCCAATTCAATTCAATTCGTCCCGAGACATGTGAATTTGCTGATTTCTTGCTCATTGTTTTTTGTACATATTTCTTTCCATGCATGTTCTTTTGATGTAATCACACAAGTCCCAGTCTGATGTAATCACACAAGTCCCAGTCTGATGTAAGCACACAAGTCCCAGTCTGATGTAATCACACAAGTCCCAGTCTGATGTAATCACACAAGTCCCAGTCTGATGTAATCACACAAGTCCCAGTCTGATGTAATCACACAAGTCCCAGTCTGATGTAATCACACAAGTCTCAGTCTGATGTAAGCACACAAGTCCCAGTCTGATGTAATCACACAAGTCCCAGTCTGATGTAATCACACAAGTCCCAGTCTGATGTAATCACACAAGTCTCGGTCTGATGTAAGCACACAAGTCCCAGTCTGATGTAATCACACAAGTCCCAGTCTGATGTAATCACACAAGTCCCAGTCACAAGTCCCAGTCTGATGTAAGCACACAAGTCCCAGTCTGATGTAATCACACAAGTCCCAGTCTGATGTAATCACACAAGTCCCAGTCTGATGTAATCACACAAGTCCCAGTCTGATGTAAGCACACAAGTCCCAGTCTGATGTAATCACACAAGTCTCAGTCTGATGTAATCACACAAGTCTCAGTCTGATGTAATCACACAAGTCCCAGTCTGATATAATCACACAAGTCTCAGTCGGATGTAATCACACAAGTCCCAGTCTGATGTAATCACACAAGTCTCAGTCTGATGTAATCACACAAGTCCCAGTCTGATGTAATCACACAAGTCCCAGTCACAAGTCCCAGTCTGATGTAAGCACACAAGTCCCAGTCTGATGTAAGCACACAAGTCCCAGTCTGATGTAATCACACAAGCCCCAGTCTGATGTAATCACACAAGTCTCAGTCTGATGTAATCACACAAGTCCCAGTCACAAGTCCCAGTCTGATGTAAGCACACAAGTCCCAGTCTGATGTAATCACACAAGTCTCAGTCTGATGTAATCACACAAGTCCCAGTCTGATGTAAGCACACAAGTCCCAGTCACAAGTCCCAGTCTGATGTAATCACACAAGTCTCAGTCTGATGTAATCACACAAGTCTCAGTCTGATGTAATCACACAAGTCCCAGTCTGATGTTAGCACACAAGTCCCAGTCTGATGTAATCACACAAGTCCCAGTCTGATGTAATCACACAAGTCCCAGTCTGATGTAATCACACAAGTCCCAGTCTGATGTAATCACACAAGTCCCAGTCTGATGTAATCACACAAGTCCCAGTCTGATGTAATCACACAAGTCCCAGTCTGATGTAATCACACAAGTCCCAGTCTGATGTTAGCACACAAGTCCCAGTCTGATGTAAGCACACAAGTCCCAGTCTGATGTAAGCACACAAGTCCCAGTCACAAGTCCCAGTCTGATGTAAGCACACAAGTCCCAGTCTGATGTAATCACACAAGTCTCAACCTGATGTAATCACACAAGTCCCAGTCTGATGTTAGCACACAAGTCCCAGTCTGATGTAATCACACAAGTCCCAGTCTGATGTAATCACACAAGTCCCAGTCTGATGTAATCACACAAGTCCCAGTCTGATGTAATCACACAAGTCCCAGTCACCAGTCCCAGTCTGATGTAAGCACACAAGTCCCAGTCTGATGTAATCACACAAGTCTCAGTCTGATGTAATCACACAAGTCCCAGTCTGATGTAATCACACAAGTCCCAGTCACCAGTCCCAGTCTGATGTAAGCACACAAGTCCCAGTCTGATGTAAGCACACAAGTCCCAGTCTGATGTAATCACACAAGTCCCAGTCTGATGTAATCACACAAGTCCCAGTCTGATGTAATCACACAAGTCCCAGTCTGATGTAATCACACAAGTCCCAGTCACAAGTCCCAGTCTGATGTAATCACACAAGTCCCAGTCTGATGTAATCACACGTCCCAGTCTGATGTAATCACACAAGTCCCAGTCTGATGTAAGCACACAAGTCCACGTCTGATGTAATCACACAAGTCCCAGTCTGATGTAAGCACACAAGTCCCAGTCTGATGTAATCACACAAGTCCCAGTCTGATGTAAGCACACAAGTCCCAGTCTGATGTAATCACACAAGTCCCAGTCTGATGTAATCACACAAGTCCCAGTCTGATGTAATCACACAAGTCCCAGTCTGATGTAATCACACAAGTCTCAGTCTGATGTAATCACACAAGTCCCAGTCTGATGTAATCACACAAGTCCCAGTCTGATGTAATCACAAGTCCCAGTCTGATGTAATCACACAAGTCCCAGTCTGATGTAAGCACACAAGTCCCAGTCTGATGTAAGCACACAAGTCCCAGTCTGATGTAATCACACAAGTCCCAGTCTGATGTAATCACACAAGTCCCAGTCTGGTGTAAGCACACAAGTCCCAGTCTGATGTAATCACACAAGTCCCAGTCACAAGTCCCAGTCTGATGTAATCACACAAGTCCCAGTCTGATGTAATCACACAAGTCCCAGTCTGATGTAATCACACAAGTCCCAGTCTGATGTAATCACACAAGTCCCAGTCTGATGTAATCACACAAGTCCCAGTCTGATGTAATCACACAAGTCCCAGTCTGATGTAATCACACAAGTCCCAGTCTGATGTAATCACTCAAGTCCCAGTCACAAGTCCCAGTCTGATGTAATCACACAAGTCCCAGTCTGATGTAATCACACAAGTCCCAGTCTGATGTAATCACACAAGTCCCAGTCTGATGTAATCACACAAGTCCCAGTCTGATGTAATCACACAAGTCCCAGTCTGATGTAATCACACAAGTCCCAGTCTGATGTAATCACACAAGTCCCAGTCTGATGTAATCACTCAAGTCCCAGTCACAAGTCCCAGTCTGATGTAATCACACAAGTCCCTGTCTGATGTAATCACACAAGTCCCAGTCACAAGTCCCAGTCTGATGTAATCACACAAGTCCCAGTCTGATGTAATCACACAAGTCCCAGTCTGATGTAATCACACAAGTCCCAGTCTGATGTAATCACACAAGACTCAGTCTGATGTAAGCACACAAGTCCCAGTCTGATGTAATCACACAAGTCTCAGTCTGATGTAATCACACAAGTCCCAGTCTGATGTAATCACACAAGTCCCAGTCTGATGTAATCACACAAGTCCCAGTCTGATGTAATCACACAAGTCCCAGTCTGATGTAAGCACACAAGTCCCAGTCTGATGTAAGCACACAAGTCCCAGTCTGATGTAAGCACACAAGTCCCAGTCTGATGTAATCACACAAGTCCCAGTCTGATGTAAGCACACAAGTCCCAGTCTGATGTAATCACACAAGTCCCAGTCTGATGTAATCACACAAGTCCCAGTCACAAGTCCCAGTCTGATGTAATCACACAAGTCCCAGTCTGATGTAATCACACAAGTCCCAGTCTGATGTAATCACACAAGTCCCAGTCTGATGTAATCACACAAGTCCCAGTCTGATGTAAGCACACAAGTCCCAGTCTGATGTAATCACACAAGTCCCAGTCACAAGTCCCAGTCTGATGTAATCACACAAGTCCCAGTCTGATGTAATCACACAAGTCCCAGTCACAAGTCCCAGTCTGATGTAATCACACAAGTCCCAGTCTGATGTAATCACACAAGTCTCAGTCGGATGTAAGCACACAAGTCCCAGTCTGATGTAATCACACAAGTCTCAGTCGGATGTAAGCACACAAGTCCCAGTCTGATGTAATCACACAAGTCTCAGTCACAAGTCACAGTCTGATGTAATCACACAAGTCCCAGTCTGATGTAAGCACACAAGTCCCAGTCTGATGTAATCACACAAGCCCCAGTCTGATGTAAGCACACACGTCCCAGTCACAAGTCCCAGTCTGATGTAAGCACACAAGTCCCAGTCTGATGTAATCACACAAGTCCCAGTCTGATGTAATCACACAAGTCTCAGTCTGATGTAAGCACACAAGTCCCAGTCACAAGTCCCAGTCTGATGTAAGCACACAAGTCCCAGTCTGATGTAATCACACAAGTCCCAGTCTGATGTAAGCACACAAGTCCCAGTCTGATGTAATCACACAAGTCCCAGTCTGATGTAAGCACACAAGTCCCAGTCTGATGTAATCACACAAGTCTCAGTCGGATGTAAGCACACAAGTCCCAGTCTGATGTAATCACACAAGTCCCAGTCTGATGTAAGCACACAAGTCCCAGTCTGATGTAATCACACAAGTCCCAGTCTGATGTAAGCACACAAGTCCCAGTCTGATGTAATCACACAAGTCTCAGTCTGATGTAATCACACAAGTCCCAGTCTGATGTAATCACACAAGTCCCAGTCTTATGTAATCACACAAATCCCAGTCTGATGTAATCACACAAGTCCCAGTCTGATGTAATCACACAAGTCCCAGTCTGATGTAATCACACAAGTCCCAGTCTGATGTAAGCACACAAGTCCCAGTCTGATGTAATCACACAAGTCCCAGTCTGATGTAAGCACACAAGTCCCAGTCTGATGTAAGCACACAAGTCCCAGTCTGATGTAATCACACAAGTCCCAGTATGATGTAATCACACAAGTCCCAGTCTGATGTAAGCACACAAGTCCCAGTCTGATGTAATCACACAAGTCCCAGTCTGATGTAATCACACAAGTCCCAGTCTGATGTAAGCACACAAGTCCCAGTCTGATGTAATCACACAAGTCCCAGTCTGATGTAATCACACAAGTCTCAGTCTGATGTAATCACACAAGTCTCAGTCTGATGTAATCACACAAGTCTCAGTCTGATGTAATCACACAAGTCCCAGTCTGATGTAAGCACACAAGTCCCAGTCTGATGTAAGCACACAAGTCCCAGTCACAAGTCCCAGTCTGATGTAATCACACAAGTCCCAGTCTGATGTAATCACACAAGTCCCAGTCTGATGTAATCACACAAGTCCCAGTCACAAGTCCCAGTCTGATGTAATCACACAAGTCCCAGTCTGATGTAAGCACACAAGTCCCAGTCTGATGTAATCACACAAGTCCCAGTCTGATGTAAGCACACAAGTCCCAGTCTGATGTAATCACACAAGTCCCAGTCACAAGTCCCAGTCTGATGTAATCACACAAGTCCCAGTCTGATGTAATCACACAAGTCCCAGTCACAAGTCCCAGTCTGATGTAATCACACAAGTCCCAGTCTGATGTAATCACACAAGTCCCAGTCTGATGTAATCACACAAGTCCCAGTCTGATGTAAGCACACAAGTCCCAGTCTGATGTAATCACACAAGTCCCAGTCTGATGTAAGCACACAAGTCCCAGTCACAAGTCCCAGTCTGATGTAATCACACAAGTCCCAGTCTGATGTAAGCACACAAGTCCCAGTCTGATGTAATCACACAAGTCCCAGTCTGATGTAAGCACACAAGTCCCAGTCTGATGTAATCACACAAGTCCCAGTCTGATGTAAGCACACAAGTCCCAGTCTGATGTAATCACACAAGTCCCAGTCACAAGTCCCAGTCTGATGTAATCACACAAGTCCCAGTCTGATGTAATCACACAAGTCTCAGTCAGATGTAAGCACACAAGTCCCAGTCTGATGTAATCACACAAGTCCCAGTCTGATGTAATCACACAAGTCCCAGTCACAAGTCCCAGTCTGATGTAATCACACAAGTCCCAGTCTGATGTAAGCACACAAGTCCCAGTCTGATGTAATCACACAAGTCCCAGTCTGATGTAAGCACACAAGTCCCAGTCTGATGTAATCACACAAGTCCCAGTCTGATGTAAGCACACAAGTCCCAGTCTGATGTAATCACACAAGTCCCAGTCACAAGTCCCAGTCTGATGTAATCACACAAGTCCCAGTCTGATGTAATCACACAAGTCTCAGTCGGATGTAAGCACACAAGTCCCAGTCTGATTTAAGCACACAAGTCTCAGTCTGATGTAATCACACAAGTCCCAGTCTGATGTAATCACACAAGTCTCAGTCTGATGTAATCACACAAGTCCCAGTCTGATGTAAGCACACAAGTCCCAGTCTGATGTAATCACACAAGTCCCAGTCTGATGTAATCACACAAGTCCCAGTCTGATGTAATCACACAAGTCCCAGTCTGATGTAATCACACAAGTCCCAGTCTGATGTAAGCACACAAGTCCCAGTCTGATGTAATCACACAAGTCCCAGTCTGATGTAAGCACACAAGTCCCAGTCGGATGTAATCACACAAGTCCCAGTCTGATGTAAGCACACAAGTCTCAGTCTGATGTAATCACACAAGTCTCAGTCTGATGTAATCACACAAGTCTCAGTCTGATGTAATCACACAAGTCTCAGTCTGATGTAATCACACAAGTCCCAGTCTGATGTAAGCACACAAGTCCCAGTCTGATGTAATCACACAAGTCCCAGTCACAAGTCCCAGTCTGATGTAATCACACAAGTCCCAGTCTGATGTAATCACACAAGTCCCAGTCTGATGTAATCACACAAGTCCCAGTCTGATGTAATCACACAAGTCCCAGTCTGATGTAAGCACACAAGTCCCAGTCACAAGTCCCAGTCTGATGTAATCACACAAGTCCCAGTCTGATGTAAGCACACAAGTCCCAGTCACAAGTCCCAGTCTGATGTAATCACACAAGTCCCAGTCTGATGTAATCACACAAGTCTCAGTCTGATGTAATCACACAAGTCCCAGTCTGATGTAATCACACAAGTCCCAGTCTGATGTAATCACACAAGTCCCAGTCTGATGTAATCACACAAGTCCCAGTCTGATGTAATCACACAAGTCCCAGTCTGATGTAAGCACACAAGTCCACGTCTGATGTATTCACACAAGTCCCAGTCTGATGTAATCACACAAGTCCCAGTCTGATGTAAGCACACAAGTCCCAGTCTGATGTAATCACACAAGTCCCAGTCTGATGTAATCACACAAGTCTCAGTCTGATGTAATCACACAAGTCCCAGTCTGATGTAATCACACAAGTCCCAGTCTGATGTAATCACACAAGTCCCAGTCTGATGTAAGCACACAAGTCCCAGTCTGATGTAATCACACAAGTCCCAGTCTGATGTAAGCACACAAGTCCCAGTCTGATGTAATCACACAAGTCCCAGTCTGATGTAATCACACAAGTCTCAGTCTGATGTAATCACACAAGTCCCAGTCCACATCAGGATCTGCATGTAAGCTCAAGTCAAGTCGAGGAGTATTTATTTGGCTATAAGCTTCCTTAAAGTATAATTTTAAGTGCTGAATAAGTAAGTGTTGCCTTTATTCACTATAATCCACTAGTGCAGCATTCCATTCTCTACATTATCCACTAGTCGGGCATCATTTACTATATTATCCACTAGTCCAAAGTGGTGCTGCATTTATTTTCTATATTATCCACCAGTCCAAAGTGGTGCTGCGTTTATTCACTATATTATCCACTAGTCCAAAGTAGTGCTGCCTTTATTCACTATATTATCCACTAGTCGGGTGGTGCTATATTTATTCACTATATTATCCACTAGTCCGGCATTCCATTTACTACATTATCCACTAGTCAGGCATTCATTTACTACAGTATAAACTAGTCGGGCATTCATTTACTACAGTATCCACTAGTCAGGCATTCATTTACTATATTATCCACTAGTCCAAAGTGGTGCTGCCTTTATTCACTATATTATCCACTAGTCAGGCATTCCATTTACTACATTATCCACTAGTCAGACATTCATTTACTATAGTATCCACCAGTCAGGCATTCATTGACTATATTATCCACTAGTACTGTCCACAAGTCTGGGTTGCGCTGCATTTATTTACTATACTATCCACTAGTCCATTAGTGGTGCTGCATTTATTCTCTATATTATCCACTAGTCCATAAGTGGTGCTGCATTTATTCACTAAATTATCCACTAGTCCAAAGTGGTGCTGCATTTATTCACTATATTATCCACTAGCAAGGCATTCCATTTACTACACTTACTATACAAATGTGCATGTGACCTTGACCTTGACCATGTAGGTTGTGGTATCCTAAATATATCATGGGCTTGGCCACGCCCCTTTCCAGGAGTGACCTGAGCCAGAAGTGAAAGGTCCCATAAATTAAAACCTGCCTGATAAATGTTTCAAAATACGTTTTCAGAGTTGTTAAATAATTAATAGATAACATTTATTAAAATGAGCATTTAATTTTACCAAATATATTTTTTTAAACATGAAATTGTGAGATTAACCCCCACTCAAAATCAGGTAAATCTTAACTGCGGTTTTGCATGTAAACAAATATGGTGGCCCATGATGGAAAAGTTCTGTAGGGCAAACATGCTGAATTTTAACTTTTAGCACATTGGACTTGGACTTATCTTGAAAATAAGACTCATCTTTTTGAATTTGCAAATGTGCATGTGACATTGACCCTTCAATCAAGGGGCAGATAACTTAATTTTTTTTTTTGTATTCAACTTTTGCATTTAGGTCACTTTCTCTCAAAGTGTATGCACTAGACCTTTCGAACTTTGCTTATAGTTGTATCTTGGGTGTTACATTGCAATGTCACACCCTTGACCCTTCAAGCAAGGGGCAGATAACGTATTGCTCTTTACATTCAGCTTTTGCATTTAGGGCATTTTCTCGCAAACTGTATGCACTAGACCTTTAAAACATGGCTTATAGTTGCATTTTGGGTAGTACATCGCAACATCTCAAAAAGCATACGTGGATGTGACCTTCACCCTCCAAGCAAAGGGCAGATCAGACGAAACATTCTATTTTGACATAGGTGTGTCTTGGGTAGTGCGTCTATTTAGATGTATGGATTTCATCTTTGACCTTGACCTACATATTTGGGAGTGATGATTTTTTTTTTTTTTAAAAGAATGTCATTCTGTTTTTAAAAGAATGCACTTAAATGTCGTACATCAGCAAAATGGAAACTCTATTGTTTTTAGTTATTAATGTTTACAAACTTTCATTTAACAACATTTACCTTTAATTTCTATGTCTCGTCCCGAGACCCCCGTGTGGTTGCCGGGGTAGAATACAACCACTGCAAACACACCGTCACATGCAGAGGGGTAGGACCCCCCCACCCAACCTCCCACCCATTCATATTGATTTTGTAATATTTTATGCTCATTTAAGGTCGTTATCATGACGCCGCGTATGCAAGCATGGAAACGTTGCTCCATCGTAAATGGAGTGTGTACTATAGAATTTTCAGCAACTCTGCAGTTCTGCAGGTAACAAGATTCTAGGCCCATTCTACATATTTTTTCTTGATGTAAATGGAGGATGAATCTGGCATATTCATTCCTGTTAGGCGCCATATAACCTTCCATGTGTTGATGCCCCTTAATTCCCAATTCCATTCAGTTCGTCCCGAGACGTGAATTCGCTGAGTATCTACTAGTCGGGTCAGGTGCTGCATTTATTCACTAAATAATTTATTCACTATATTATCCACTAGTCAGGCATTCCATTTACTACATTATGCACTAGTCAGACATTCATTTACTATAGTATCCACCAGTCAGGCATTCATTGACTATATTATCCACTAGTACTGTCCACAAGTCCGGGTGGCGCTGCATTTATTTACTATACTATCCACTAGTCCATTAGTGTTGCTGCATTTATTCTCTATATTATCCACTAGTCCATTAGTGGTGCTGCATTTATTCACTATATTATCCACTAGTCCAAAGTGGTGCTGCATTTATTCACTATATTATCCACTAGTCCGTCATTCCATTTACTACATTATGCACTAGTCAGACATTCATTTACTATAGTATCCACCAGTCAGGCATTCATTGACTATATTATCCACTAGTACTGTCCACAAGTCAGGGTGGCGCTGCATTTATTTACTATACTATCAACTAGTCCATTAGTGGTCCTGCATTTATTCTCTATATTTTCCACTAGTCAATTAATGGTGCTGCATTTATTCACTATATTATCCACTAGTCCAAAGTGGTGCTGCATTTATTCACTATATTATCCACTAGTCAGGCATTCCATTTACTACATTATCCACCAGACAGACATTCATTTACTATATTATCCACCAGTCAGGCATTCCATTTACTACATTATCCACTAGTCAGACATTCATTTACTGTAGTATCCACCAGGCCATGCAGATTAAAATCAGCAGCGGTACCAACAATATTCGACTATAAAAATGAGAAGTGCATAACCCCGCCGTCTCCAAGCAAGTTGTATTCGCCTATTCGACCGGCGTTGAGATGAAGTAAGATTGAAATTTATGTTCAATTATCTTAGCACCTCATCGGGTATACGTATGATAAATTGAAGAAAGGTGTATAGTCTTAGATCTTTATATACACCGTGAATGTTTAGCTGTTGAATTAGAAGCATGCGTCTTTACGTGAATCAATGAAGAGTTGTCGGCGCTAATATTATGTAGCCGTCTTTTTTAAAAAAATTGCTAAGAACGTTCAGCATATAAATTTAAATGAATCCGGTGAAATAAACACTGTGTCTTTGTTTACAAATTTTAATTTTAATAATTTTAAATTATACACCCTCTTCTGCCAATAGTATTATAGATATATATTATCAACATATATAGGGCTATGGATTTGAAAATAAAATACAAAATGTTTCATGGATATCGATAACAAGGCAGAAAATTAATAATATTACTAGCTTTTATATTAATTCAGTAATTTTTTATCGCAAAGCAACAACAATAACGCCTCTTAGCTCGTGCAATAAGTAAAACAAGTATAATAGAATAATACACTTTATATTATGGTAATTTGATATATTTGGTCTGTTTTCGATCTGTATATCAGGAGTAAGTATACAGGAGTAAGTATACTTACTAACTGGCTATATTATTTAAATCATAGTATTTTTCTCTCTTTGTGCGCGACAAATATCATGTGATATATCCGTCTTGTGCAATACGCGTCTGCCCTCGGCGGTATTACACCGCTCAAGTAATTGCAATAAACAGGAAATATATCATAAAACTAGGTTTCCCTAAATGGTGCGTGCTTTTGTGATATACCGACGTATGTACCCAAATTTGGCTGCACTTCAATAGTGCACCGCAATATTTTATTAGTCTTTATTGATATTTGGGGGCACGTG
Source organism: Cyrtodaria siliqua (assembly GCA_037043455.1). Classification (NCBI taxonomy): domain Eukaryota; kingdom Metazoa; phylum Mollusca; class Bivalvia; order Adapedonta; family Hiatellidae; genus Cyrtodaria; species Cyrtodaria siliqua. The sequence goes on from JAWPHD010011066.1 coordinate 29,959, forward strand.
GAGACTAGAGAGCGTGTCATATTGCAAACACCGCTCCTAGAGTGTTTGGTGTTGATGGCGACTTATGGCAAATATGTAATACTATAGAAATTATGGCGCCGAAATTATATGCCGTTTCATTTATTATTGTTTTTATTCATTTTTTATCAATTGTGGATAATATCTAATAAATATATTTGTTCCATGTCTACTTATCGGCAAAAAAATCTGACGCTCGTATTACCATAGATCTACATACATATATATCCATGTATTAATGTATATGTATAGACCAGGTCCATTCATTCGGAATATACTACAATTCGCGGTTATTGTGTATGTACCAAGATATTGCAGTGTTGCGGGTGACTTAGTGTCAGATTTCGATGAAAACAATGTTTGTTATTTTTTTTGTTAGTTGTTGCTGTAAGTGTATAAATACGCTATTTTGTTTAGTGTATAGTGTAATGAACCACTGAACGTAACGAATGACATGACACTATAGTCTTTACAAGCTCTCCATTTGCACCTGCACCGCATACGACTTCATCATCAGTTGATGAATCCGATGTATTTTCGTCCTCGGACACGTATTCTGGCTCCAAATCGTAAGGTTGCACATGGTGTAACCGTTTTATGACGGGCATTTCCTCCGACATCGCTGAATTCTCACATTTTCACACAAGGTATACTGTTTTGCGTTCAGTCCCAATGTAAACAAAAAATAGTTTGTTCCCAATGACGTCATTTCCGCTAATTCGCGCAAGAGTTTTTCCCCTTAGATTTTTTTCGATTTTTTAGCAATGCCTGTTCGCCTTTTCGGTTTTTATCTTTAAAAACATATTTTCACTAAAAATACATCAATAGCATAGTAAACATCGTATTTATAATGATATTTCATAATTAAAAAAATATCAACAACGGATTTGTTGATTTAGGACAAATTTCATCTTTAAAATGAGCATTTAATTTTACCAAATGTATTTTTTTAAACATGAAATTGTGAGATTAACCCCCACTCAAAAACAGGTAAATCTTTACTGCGGTTTTGCATGTAAACAAATATGGTGGCCCATGATGGAAAGTTCAGTAGGGCAAACATGCTGAATTTTAACTTTTAGGACATTGGACTTGGACTTATCTTGAAAATAAGACACATCTTTTTGAATTTGCAAATGTGCATGTGACATTGACCCTTCAATCAAGCGGCATATAACTTAATTTTTTATTTGTATTCAACTTTTGCATTTAGGTCACTTTCTCTCAAAGTTTATGCACTAGACCTTTTGAACTTTGCTTATAGTTGTATCTTGGGTGGTACATTGCAATGTCACACAAATGACCTTGACCCTTCAAGCAAGGAGCAGATAACGTAATGCTCTTTACATTCAATTTTTGCATTTAGGGCATTTTCTCGCAAACTATGCACTAGACCTTTAAAACATGGCTTATAGTTGCATTTTGGGTAGTACATCGCAACATCTCAAAAAGCATACGTGGATGTGACCTTCACCCTCCAAGCAAAGGGCAGATAAGACGAAACATTCTATTTTGACATATTTGTGTCTTGGGTAGTGCGTCTATTTAGATGTATGGATTTCATCTTTGACCTTGACCTACATATTTGGGAGTGATGATTTTTTTTTTTGAAAATAATGTCATTTTGTTTTTAAAAGAATGCACTTAAATGTCGTACATCAGCAAAATGGGAACTCGATTGTTTTTAGTTATTAATGTTTACAAACTTTCATTTAACAACATTAACCTTTAATTTCTATGTCTCGTCCCGAGACCCCCGTGTGGTTGCCGGAGTAGAATACAACCACTGCAAACACACCGTCATATGCAGAGGGGTAGGACCCCCCCCCCCAACCTCCCACCCATTCATATTGATTTTGTAATATTTTATCATGCTCATTTAAGGTCGTTATCATGACGCCGCGTATGCAAGCATGGAAACGTTGCTCCATCGTAAATGGAGTGTGTACTATAGAATTTTCAGCAACTCTGCAGTTCTGCAGGTAACAAGATTCTAGGCCCATTCTACATATTTTTAGCTCTACTGGCCAAGGGCCAGCAGAGCTTATGGGATCGTCCGTCGTCGGTTAACTTTTGCTTGTGTACACTCTAGAGGCCACATTTCTGATGCAATCATCATGAAACTTTGTCAGAATGTTTGTCTCAATGAAATCTCGGTCAAGTTCGAAAATGGGTCATGTGGGGTCAAAAACTAGGTCACTAGGTCAAATATTGGAAAAACCTTGTGTACACTCTAGAGGCCATATTTTTGACCCGAGCTTGATGCAACTTTGTCAGAATGTTTGTCTTAATTATATCTTGGTCAAGTTTGAAAATGGGTCACATGGGGTTAAAAAGTAGGTCTCTAGGTCAAATACTTGAAAAACCTTGTGTACACTCTAGAAGCCGTATTTCTGACCCAATCTTGATGAAACTTTGTCAAAATGTTTGTCTTAATTATATCTTGGTCAAGTTCAAAAATGGGTCACATGGTGTTAAAAACTAGGTCACTAGGTCAAACTTTGGAAAAACCGTGTGTACACTCTAGAGGCCATATTTTTGACCCGATATTGATGAAACTGTCAGAATGTTTGTCTCAATGAAATCTCGGTCAAGTTCAAAAATGGGTCATGTGGGGTCAAAAACTAGGTCACTAGGTCAAATACTTGAAAAAACTTGTGTACACTCTAGAGGTCATATTTGTTACCCAATCCTGATGAAATTTTGTCAAATTGTTTATCTTAATTATATCTTGATCAAGTTCGAAAATGTGTCACATGAAGTTAAAAACTAGGTCACTAGGTCAAATATTGGAAAAACCTTGTGTACACTCTAGAGGCCATATTTTTGACCCAAGCTTGATGCAACTTTGTCAGAATGTTTGTCTTAATTATATCTTGGTCAAGTTTGAAAATGGGTCACATGGGGTTAAAAACTAGGTCACTAGGTCAAATATTGGAAAAAGCTTGTGTACACTCTTTGTCAAAATGTTTGTCTTAATTATATCTTGGTCAAGTTCAAAAATGGGTCACATGGTGTTAAAAACTAGGTCACTAGGTCAAACTTTGGAAAAACCGTGTGTACACTCCAATAGCCATATTTTTGACCCGATCATGATGCAATTTTGTCAGAATATTTGTCTCAATTATAGCTTGCTAAAGTTCGAAAATGGGTCACACAGGGTCACACAGGGTCATAAACTAGGTCACTAGTACACTCTAGAGGCCATATTTCTGACCCGATCTTGATGAAACTTTGTCGAAATGTTGTCTTAATTATATTTTGGTCAAGTTCGAAAATGGGTCCCATGGGGTCAAAAACTAGGTCACTAGGTCAAATACTTGAAAAACCTTGTGTACACTCTAGACACCATGTAGTACGACTCGATTCATCAATGGTATAACAGCCAGTAGAGCGTTCACAGGCCCTCTTGGGCCTCTTGTTTCTTGATGTAAATGGAGGATGAATCTGGCATATTCATTCCTGTTAGGCGCCATATAACCTTCCATGTGTTGATGCCCCTTAATTCCTAATTCCATTCAGTTCGTCCAGAGACGTGAATTCACTGAGTATCTACTAGTCGGATCAGGTGCTGCATTTATTCACTAAATAATTTATTCACTATATAATCCAATAATCAGGCATTCCATTTACTACATTATGCACTAGTCAGACATTCATTTACTATAGTATCCACCAGTCAGGCATTCATTGACTATATTATCCACTAGTATTGTTCACAAGTCAGGGTGGCGCTGCATTTATTTACTATACTATCCACTAGTCCATTAGTGGTCCTGCATTTATTCTCTATATTATCCACTAGTCCATTAGTGGTGCTGCATTTATTCACTATGTTATCCACTAGTCCAAAGTGGTGCTGCATTTATTCACTATATCAGGGGTTCCGTTAATGGCCGTACGGCCGTATATTACGTCCGGAAATTTGAGTTGTACGCCGAAAATTGAGATCAAAGACGTACACTGAACTTCCAAAAACATCAATGTACGCCGACTTTCTATACCGCGGGCGTACAGCTGTCAGTGTCAAATTGCTTAAATCACCGATATAGCTCCGCCCATCGGGTCCAATTACATCCAAACGCTGCACAGCCAAGTTGTAAAGCGATTAAATTAACACCCACTGTGTTACTGTGACAGCGTTCGACAGGTGAAACCGGTTGGATCCAGTTTTATTATGGGGTTAGCCACGTGTGTAAATTGAATTGTGTATTGTGTCAAGTATTATGTAAACAAACATCGCTTCTGGGTTCAAAGAAGTGTGGCAATTAATTAATGGGATTAAAGTGGATTACGTTTAATTGATGACTGATTGAATAATTATGATTGGCAGGTTTGTTTTATGCACCTAATTATTTTAAATAAAATATTACGGAATACGCTGCCGATTTATAATGAATGTTTGCGATTGTTTGCATTCAGCGCGAATTTTTACATTGACGTTAGTGACCGATTGACTAATTATGAAAGGCAGGTTCGTTTTATGCACCCGTTTGTTTATTACAGATACCTTATCCGAACGTGTAATTGTTTTAAATAAAATATTACGCTGCCGATTTATAATGATTGTTTTCGATTGTTTGCATTCAGCGCGATTTTTTACTTTGACGTTGTGACTGATTGACTAATTATGAAAGGTAGAAATGGCAAACGGATTACGAGACATTAGCTGATTATGAAGATGCAACAGTTTGACGATCGAGTAATTGTTTTGAATAAAATCTTAGCTGCCGATTTATATGATTGTTTGTATACGGCGAGAAGCAATTTTAAAGCATAATAGAACATCTTTTATTTATGAAAATGAGTAAAAATATGAGTAAATTTAAGAAAGGGTTAAATATTGTCTGCTTTAGTTTAGACCGTCATAAGCGTCAAAATGTCGCAACGTTCTCTATTGCATTTCGGTGTCACTCAAAAACGTAAAAATGATGCTGCGCCCGCGCACACTGTAAGTTCCTGTGAAATACAGCTGCCAGCTAAAAAACCTAAGGTGGATAATAGTAGTAGACCAAAAGTGTTCCAAGAAGCCATGCTCCGTCAGTTTGATTGGCTCGACTTCAATTCTGACTCTAAGCGTATGTTCTGCAAAGTGTGTCAAGCTGCAAGTTGCCAACATTTCAAAGGGCCATGATTTTTGTTGTTGATGATGATGATGATGATTGATGAATCATGATGATGATAAATTCAATAAACTTAAAGTAAACTTAATACAAACATTAAGCTATTTAATATATTTTAATTTAATGAATAATTTAATAAATAATTTAATAAATTTAAAAAATATCCATAAATTATGTACTTTAAATGTTTTAAAAACACATTTAAAGAACATGAACTATGCATAGTTATTTATATTTTATTAACACAAACACTAATTCGAACGGTGATGTCGCGTTAAGTGTGAACTTCCTTAAATTTTCCCTTGAACTTCCAAAATTGACATGAAGGAAGTTTGAACTTCCTTGATTTGAAAATTAGTGGAACCCCTGCTATATTATCCACTAGTCAGGCATTCCATTTACTACATTATCCACTAGACAGACATTCATTTACTATAGTATCCACCAGTCAGGCATTAATTGACTATATTATCCACTAGTACTGTCCACAAGTCCGGGTGGCGCTGCATTTATTTACTATACTATCCACTAGTCCATTAGTGGTGCTGCATTTATTGTCTAAATTATCCACTAGTCCATTAGTGGTGCTGCATTTATTCACTATATTATCCACTAGTCCAAAGTGGTGCTGCATTTATTCACTATATTATCCACTAGTCGGGCATTCCATTTACTACACTTACTATACAAATGTGCATGTGACCTTGACCATGTAGGTTGTGGTATCCTAAATATATCATGGGCTTGGCCACGCCCCTTTCCAGGAGTGACCTGAGCCAGAAGTGAAAGGTCCCATAAATTAAAACCTGCCTGATAAATGTTTCAAAATACGTTTTCAGAGTTGTTAAATAATTAATAGATAACATTTATTAAAATGAGCATTTAATTTTACCAAATGTATTTTTTTAAACATGAAATTGTGAGATTAACCCCCACTCAAAAACAGGTAAATCTTTACTGCGGTTTTGCATGTAAACAAATATGGTGGCCCATGATGGAAAGTTCTGTAGGGCAAACATGCTGAATTTTAACTTTTAGCACATTGGACTTCGACTTATCTTGAAAATAAGACATCTTTTTGAATTTGCAAATGTGCATGTGACATTGACCCTTCAATCAAGGGGCAGATAACTTTATATTTTTTTTTGTATTCAACTTTTGCATTTAGGTCACTTTCTCTCAAAGTGTATGCACTAGACCTTTCGAACTTTGCTTATAGTTGTATCTTGGGTGGTACATTGCAATGTCACACAAATGCGCATGTGACCTTGACCCTTCAAGCAAGGGGCAGATAACGTAATGCTCTTTACATTCAACTTTTGCATTTAGGGCATTTTCTCGCAAACTGTATGCACTAGACCTTTAAAACATGGCTTATAGTTGCATTTTGGGTAGTACATCGCAACATCTCAAAAAGCATACGTGGATGTGACCTTCACCCTCCAATCAAAGGGCAGATAAGACGAAAATTCTATTTTGACATAGTTGTGTCTTGGGTAGTGCGTCTATTTAGATGTATGGATTTCATCTTTGACCTTGACCTACATATTTGGGAGTGATGATTTTTTTTTTTAAAAGAATGTCATTTTGTTTGAACGCACTTAAATGTCATACATCAGCAAAATGGGAACTCGATTGTTTTTAGTTATTAATGTTTACAAACTTTCATTTAACAACATTTACCTTTAATTTCTAGGTCTCGTCCCGAGACCCCCGTGTGGTTGCCGGGGTAGAATACAACCACTGCAAACACACCGTCACATGCAGAGGGGTAGGACCCCCCACCCAACCTCCCACCCATTCATATTGATTTTGTAATATTTTATCATGCTCATTTAAGGTCGTTATCATGACGCCGCGTATGCAAGCATGGAAACGTTGCTCCATTGTAAATGGAGTGTGTACTATAGAATTTTCAGCAACTCTGCAGTTCTGCAGGTAACAAGATTCTAGGCCCATTCTACATATTTTTTCTTGATGTAAATGGAGGATGAATCTGGCATATTCATTCCTGTTAGGCGCCATATAGCCTTCCATGTGTTGATGCGCCTTAATTCCCAATTCCATTCAGTTCGTCCGGAGACGTGAATTCGCTGAGTATCTACTAGTCGGGTCAGGTGCTGCATTTATTCACTAAATAATTTATTCACTATATAATCCAATAATCAGGCATTCATTTACTATAGTATCCACCAGTCAGGCATTCATTGAATATATTATCCACTAGCATTGTCCACAAGTCCGGGTGGCGCTGCATTTATTTACTATACTATCCACTAGTCCATTAGTGGTCCTGCATTTATTCTCTATATTATCCACTAGTCCATTAGTGGTGCTGCATTTATTCACTATATTATCCACTAGTCCAAAGTGGTGCTGCATTTATTCACTATATTATCCACTAGTCAGGCATTCCATTTACTACATTATCCACTAGACAGACATTCATTTACTATATTATCCACCAGTCAGGCATTCCATTTACTACATTATCCACTAGTCAGACATTCATTTACTATAGTATCCACCAGTCAGGCATTCATTGACTATATTATCCACTAGTACTGTCCACAAGTCCGGGTGGCGCTGCATTTATTTACTATACTATGCACTAGTCCATTATTGGTGCTGCATTTATTCTCTATATTATCCACTAGTCCATTATTTGTGCTGCATTTATTCACTATATTATCCACTAGTCATGAGTGGTGCTGCATTTATTCACTATATTATCCACTACACCGGCATTCCATTTACTATACTATCCACTAGTCCAAAGTGGTGCTGCATTTATTCTCTATATTATCCACTAGTCCAAAGTAGTGCTGCCTTTATACACTATATTATCCACTAGTCCAAAGTAGTGCTGCCTTTATACACTATATTATCTACTTGTTAAGAGTGGTGCTGCATTTATACACTATATTATCTACTTGTTAAGAGTGGTGCTGCATTTATTCACTATATTATCTACTTGTTAAGAGTGGTGCTGCATTTATTCACTATATTATCCACTAGTCCAAAGTGGTGCTGCATTTATTCACTATATTATCCACTAGTCAGTCGGGTGGTGCTATATTTATTTACTATATTATCCACTAGTCCGGCATTCCATTTACTATGCAAATGTGCATGTGACCTTGACCTTGTAAGTTGCAGTATCCTAAATATATCTTGGTCTTGGCCACGCCCCTTTCCAGGACGCCCCTTTCCAGTATTTTTTTTAAAGTTATGCTTTTAGATATAATTCAGTATTTTTAAAAGTCATTTTTTTGGTGTAATGCATACGTATTTTAAATTATTTTACCAATATTCGGAGTATTTAATCTACTTTGAATACGGACCCGAAAATTAGTCTATGAATTTTATAAAACAGTCTATCCTAATCAACATGCCTGAAAATCAACCCAAAACACAATCGATTTTACAATTTATAAACATTGAAGCCACTGTTATATCATCAAAGGTCATTATTACACCAATTATAGATGCTTTGATAGATATTGCTATAGAGATATCCAGCACTAAGGGTAAACAGGGAAGGAAACACGATGGGTCCAAAGTGTCTGAAAAAACATTTAAATCTTGGGAAAAAAACTTACCCATGGCTTGAAATAATCACACAGACAGTTGAAGAGAAAAAAGAAGTATTACTTAAATGTACATATTGCAGAGAAGCCAAACAGAGCAGTGTTTGGGCTACAGAAGGTACATCCAATGTTCAAAATGATGCCATTACAAGGCACAATGGTTCAGTAGAACATCAATATGCTGAAAGTAAAGTTGTTGCTAAAAGGGCTGCAGCCCCTGACTTTGTTGATTTAGTCAATGAGCCGGTTGTTGTTGCAACTGTTAGTGATGAGGATCGAACCTTGATGAGGACGGTGTACTTTGTAGCAAAACATGAAATGCCTACTACAACGGTAAATGATCAGCTCGAGCTACAGAGATTGAATGGCGGTGAGATGCCATACCAGAATATCAGCTGCACAACACTAAATGAATTGCAATCCTGTATTTTGAAAACTTTAAAAGATGAACTAGTAAAGGACATCAATGCTTCCGAGTTGTTCTCAATAATCCTAGATGAAAGCACAGACATTGCTATTGAAAAACATCTTTGTATTTGTGTGCGATATGTGAAGAGGGGAGAACCAGTGACAAAGTTCTTAGCAAATGTGTCTGTCCATGACGGATGTGCAACAACCATAGTAAATGCAACTATAGGTGTACTGCAAGGACTGGGAATCAATGTGAACAAATGTGTTTCATTGGGAACAGATGGGGCTTCTGTGATGACTGGCCGAAAAACTGGTGTTGGCGTTCAGATGTAAAGCAAGTCCAGTCCATTCCTTGTTCAGACCCATTGTTTTGCACACCGTTTAAATTTGGCAGTGACTGATTCAATTAAAGAAATAGATGCCTTGAAGAAATTGAAAGAAAAGATTGGTTCGTTATATGTTTTCATGAGTGGGTCATCCATCAGAACAGGGACCCTGAAGGAAATTCAGAAGTTGTTGGAAGAACCCGAACTCACAGTGAAAGAACCATATTCGATCCGGTGGCTAGGTCTCAGGGATGCTGTGTTCGCACTGTGTAGCTGCTACGAGTCTGTACTTACAACACTTTCAAAATTTGCAAATGACAAGAACAGCGTTGCAAAGGGGTTGCTCAAGTATTTCTCAACTCACAAGGTGGTTTTACTGGTCAGTCTTCTACTGGACATTCATGAGCTGTTGGGCAGTGCATCAGAAGAGTTGCAGAAAAGGGACATTTTGTTCAGTGAAGTGTTGCCAAGTGCAGATCGTTTGATGAGCAACATACAGGAATTGAAACTCAAGGATGGGAAAAACCTGAAAGCAATGAAAGAGAGCTTGAAATGTGAAGACGAAGGGGTATATCTTGGTGGAGAAAAACTCACCCATTCCAGCGAATGGTCTCAAACAGAATTTGAAAGTGTGCGTGAAAAATACATTGAAAACATCACCAGAAATATCAATAGAAGATTCCGAAAGGAGAACACATCAGTTCTGAATGACATGGCCAAAGTTTTTGAGCCCATTACAGTGATGACTTTGAAACAAGACGAAATAAATCAAGCTTGTGTGGACCTTGGGGAATTCTATGGCAATGAGAAGATGGTAAAAGTTGTTGAGGGTGACCTGCAAGAGGTGGGACTTTCCGAACAAGTGACTGCTGTTCCGCCACTCTTGAGCAAGGAAGGTCTTTTGAATGAAATAACAGAGTTTCATTCAATGGTAAAAGGCTCATACTCCAAACATCCACTGAAAATCATCTGTCAAAGAACAATCCTTCTGCACAAAGACAAATTTCCCAATATTTCAGTGCTAGCTAAAATTTCCTTGTGCCTAATTGTCACCAGTGTGGAGTGTGAAAGGGGATTTAGTTGCCAGAATAGACGGAAAACTAAGTTCAGATCATCTTTGAAGAGTGAAACCCTGGTAATGTTGATGATGATATCAGCATGTGGACCTGAAGTAAAGGACTTTGACCCCATAACAGCATGCAAACTGTGGCTGACCAAAAAACGCAGAAAGGGACGACTAATTCAGGACTATGCGCCAAGGAAGAAAGCAAAACATGACTAAGTTTGATGGGCTAGTACTAAATGTAGAGCATTTCTGTCATGTTTGATGACTTTAAACTTTAACAGTGCTATGACCAACTTCATTTTGACTGTGTCATTGTTCTTGTAGTGAAAGCAAAACATGACTAAGTTTGATGGGCTAGTACTAAATGTAGAGCATTTCTGTCATGTTTGATGACTTTAAACTTTAACAGTGCTATGACCAACTTCATTTTGACTGTGTCATTGTTCTTGTAGTATGTATAGAACATTTCTGCCATGTTTGTTTGTTTCATGACATTATTTTTTAAACTGCTGGTGATATGGCCAACTTCATTTTGACTGTCACTGTGACATTGTTCTTGTATTATGTATAGAGCATTTCTGTCATGTTTGTTTGTTTGTTTGATGACTTTAAACTTTAATTAATAGTTTAACTTTACTAGTCAATAGTGTTTTGACATTGTTTTTTGTAGTTTTGACATTTTTTATGTGTTTCTGTATTATGTAATGACTGTTTTCATTGCAAAGTAGCAATGGTTCCATAAATAAAGATAAAAAATACTCAGTGTTTATTGCATCATAAGTATAATTACACAATCATTTTTTTGTTGTACACAATTAATTTAAATATAGGGAGTATTTACACAATTAAGATAAGTTCGAAGAGTAACAATACACAATTATTTTAAATCTAGAGAGTACTACACAATTCCGAGAAATTCTTATCTAGAGCCCTGTTTATTGTGGGGTCTGGGGTTGTTCCTAGCAGACATTTTTGTTTTATAGCTTTAACCATGTCCATCCGTACGAGCGTCTGTCCCGCATTTTTTGTGTTGGTATCTCCTCAATATTCAGGGGCGTAGCTTCCTATAGGCCGTGGCCTACACTTTTTTCTGAGAAATTGAAAAAATGCAATAAAAATCGGAGGCCTAGTGGGTTAAGTGGGGACAGCTTTTTTTAAGTTATAAGATATATAATTTACGGTAAAAAGTAAGAATATTGATGCTCTTATAGACATATTCACCGGTGCGAAATATACGCCAAAACGCACCTCCGACAGTCTAGCTGAAAAAAAAAGCCCACTAAAACTAGGCCTACACATCATATTCAGCCAAGCTACGCCCTGATATTTGTTCCAAAACTTTAGAGGATGCTTACCTATGTTGTCAAGATGACGTGCATATTGATTTGGCATCAAAGTCAACCTTGTATTTATATAAATACCTGAGTTATAAAAATAATAGAACTCAAATAATCCTGAATATTTTTACATATGTAACTTGCAGTTTAATAGGTTTACACCTTTATCTAGAGAGTGCTACACTTGAATAATAAATACAAACTTGATAAAATTGTATTTATCCATACTCAGCATGTCATGCTCAAGGTCATGTGTGTACTGACTAATTCACATATGTATCAAGTATGTATTTATAATTCAAGTATAGCACTGCCTAGATAAATGTGTTAACATATTAAGCTGAAAGTTTCATGTAAAAACTTTCAAGAATATTGGAGCTATTTGTTATCTCTGTCAAATGCAATCTCAATGGGATTACACAAAAGGGGACATTATCCTTAAAATATTTTGTGTGTCTATCGCCTCCCACAGTTTTGAACCGATTGTTTCGAAACTTTACAGGTTGCTTACCTATGATGTCAAGATGTGCATATTGATTCGGCATAAAAATCAACCCAGAATTACCTGAGTTACAGCTCTTTTTCTGTAACATTTTATGTTTACCCCTAATTGTTTTCAGTGGGGGCATCCATGTCCCATGGACACATTTCTAGTTTATTATTAGGTCTGTTTTCCCCGCAGGAGTTAGACCATGAGTGTAGCTGCCTTAAGGCAGAACGGCAGCTGCGTATACAGAATTTGTTGATTTTCTTTTAACAGATCTGAAGAAGAGTGAAGTGACAATGTGACGACATGTATGTCTTTATTCATACTCGCTTAAGAAAATAAAGTTTATTTAATCAGGTATTAACTATTTTATTAAGTAAATAAGCAAATAGTTTATTAATGTGACATGGGCATATACAATTAAAAAATAAACGTGAAATAATTAGTAAATAAAGCACTCGGCTCAATGGGCCTGTAAGTCACTATTTATAAATATGAGTAATACGATCACATGATATAAACAGAAATTATAGCAATGTTTTCAGTAGCTATCAAAGTATGTTAACTTTCGTCATGAAAATGGCCCCTTATACATAAACTTGATCTTTAGCCAGTATAGCTTCCATGGGCCTTCTTGTGCCTCTTGTGTCTGTGTACCGTATATCATAAAATGTATAATGTAGAAATACTAACGCGATGCTGTGCATTTTCAAGTCTATTGTCAGTTGATCTTTTAAAGGTATAATTATCTTGTTAAAATGTATAGTTTGTTAAATTAACTTCCAATAAAACTTTTGCAGTCTTCGAGAGCAGTACAGAAAGATAAGAGTTATTTTGTGAAAACCGAAGAACGTTGAGTGTTCGAACCAGCAACTTTTGTCCACTCCCACCACCTCCACATATACGAGTTTTATCGACAAATGCTGCTGCCTACATCATAGCAGAGGACAATGGCTTTCACATCTCGGTTTTTTGAGGTAAGTTGCCGACCTGTACTTCTGTCTCACCATCACTGCCAGCATTCAAGATTGTTAAGGCTAGTGACTGCAGACACAAATCAGAACCAGGGCTTCTAAAATCGCCGGTTTATCGGTTCCCAGACAGAAATCATTTCCCCTGGACCGTTTTTCTTTTCAAAACCTCTGTTTAAATCGGTCCCAGATATTTTATCTATCGGTCGTTAAAAAATCTACAATTGCCCTTTACACTCCTTCTGATATCCTAAAATATGCCTTGCGGCAATATTCTTTGATCCATAACACGATTTTTGTCACTCGTCACTCGTTGTGCGAAAGTAGGTCAATTTGGTCAATTTGGACTAAACCATTACCGATAGTAGGGAGTTTTCCGGAAGAGTCTATAGCGAGGTAGCATACGCCTTTGATGTGTGATCAGTGAAAGTATATCATGCGTTCTGTTCACTGAAGCGAGTGTTACCGTCTGTAATTTCTTTGATATACCGTTAGTCGTAAGGTGTTAGCCTGTTTGCTTGTGTCGGTTTGTTTTTTTAAGAGGCCAAAGCTGGGACTGAAGTTTGTTTGCGTCATTAAAAAAAATTAAAATACCGAGATGTGTTAATTGTTTGTTTGATTATTTTTTTTTACAATAACTTTAAGTATAATATTAATGACATTAAACCTGACACCGTTTTTTTTTAAGTCGGACCGAAATTGTTTGCGTTAGGTGTTACATTTGGTATTAATTAAGCTAATTGATGAAAAACGATATTACTCAAATTTATGTAAAATCGTATATAATCACGAACATTACTGCTGTTCGTTAGTCATAGTTATTAGATATGGCACAGCGAAGTATTTTGACAATGTTCAAAAAGTCGGATGGGGCATCGACTAGGTTAGAAAACCGGACTGACAACCCGGTAGAAATAGATAACCGGGCTGGCAACCCGGTAGAGATTGACAACCGGGCTGGAAACCCGGTAGAGATAGGATGTGATATAGTTGAGGAGGACCGGACTGGCAACCCGGTAGAAATAGATAACCGGGATGGCAACCCGGTAGACTTGGACAACCGGGCTGGAAACCCGGTAGAGATAGGGTGTGATATAGTTGAGGAGGATCGGACTGGCAACCCGATCGAGTCTGTGAGAGCGCAGACTTAGGGCTCTGATGAGCTTACTGAGACTAGAACGTCTCAAGACACTTTCATGCTGATGTTTAAACACAAACACAGCAGTAAATCAGTCACAGTTATTTCAAAGAAACGGAAACGGACAGCAAGCAGTTCCTCTGATTTAACTCCCACTACTAAGAAAGTAAACGTAGACGAGAGCTCTCAGTCTACAGACAAACAGTTCATGAAGACTTGGCATGCAGAGTTTGATTGGCTACTGTATGAAAACGATGCAATGTTTTGCACTTTATGCATCAAGCATAAAAACAATTAGGAAGTTTTCACAATCTGGCTCAGTGAATTTCCGTATTTCTACTTTACGTGAGCACGACAGTAGTAGCGGCCACGTTAAGTCGGTCAAAATGGAAATGGAAGTTCTAGCTAAACGGATTCCGTCAGTAAAAATAGCTATTACCAAGAAGGCTGATCAGATAGAAGGGGCTGTCTGTCGCCTTATCAGAACGGCTTACACCATTGGAAAGAATAATATACCAATCCACAAATACAAAGAGCTGTGCGAGCTTCAGATCTGTAATGATACAAACTTGACAAGAAAGTTGTATCAGGATAAAAATGCTTGTACTGAGTTCATTGAAATAATTATGGCTCCCCCACACAAAGTGTGGTAGGGGAGCCATATTGTTTTTGTGCTTTCTGTCTGCACGTCTGTAGGTCTGTGTCTCAAACGATGTCCGATCAATAACTAGAGAATGGTTGGACCTAGGGTCCTCAAACTTGGAAGGATGGTTGGTCATGACAAGTAGATGACCCCTATTGATTTTGGGGTCACTAGGTCAAAGGTCAAGGTTGCGGTGACATTGACTATCAAAAGGTTGCGGTGACATTGACTATCAAAACGATGTCCGATCAATAACTAGAGAATGGTTGGACCTACGGTCCTCAAACTTGGAAGGATGGTTGGTCATGACAAGTAGATGACCCGTATTGATTTTGGGGTCACTAGGTCAAAGGTCAAGGCCGTAGGTCTGTCTGTGTCACAAACGATGTCCGATCAATAACTAGAGAATGGTTGGACCTACGGTCCTCAAACTTGGAAGGATGGTTGGTCATGACCAGTAGATGACCCGTATTGATTTTTTATTTTTTTTTATTTAGATTTTTTTTGATTTTTTTTTTTTTAAATATTTTTTATTTTTAAATATTTTTTAATTATAATTTTTTGTTTAATTTTTAGCTCTACTGATCAGAGATCAGCAGAGCTTATGCCGTGGTGCGGCGTCCGTCCGTCCGTCCGTCCGTCTGTCCGTCTGTCCGTAAACTTTTATTTGTAGCGACTTCACAGCTGAAACTACTGGATGGATATTCATGAAACTTTACAGAAATGTTGCCCATAAAGTCTAGTTGATCCTAGCAAAAATTCATGTTGATGTGAAATCCAAGATGGCCGCCAAAGCTAAAAATAGAGTTTTAAAATACAAGTTTGTAGCGACTTCTTCTTGAAAACTATAAGTGATATTGATATGGGACTTTTTCTAAAATGATCAGCATGACATGATGTTGATCCTAGTCAAAAATCGTTTTGATTCAACGTTAAACATGGCTGCCAGCGGCCATCTTTGTTTACATAGAGTTATATAGTAAAAACTTGTAGCGACTACTTCTCTGAAACTACTTGGCGGATTGTCGTGAAACTTTACAGGAATGTTGCTCTTGATGTCTAATTGATCCTATTAAAATTTCAGGTCGGCCGGAAATTCAAGATGGCCGTCGCAGCTAAAAATAGATTTTTAAAAAATAAGTTTGTAGCGACTACTTCTTGAAAACTATAAGTGATATTGATATGGGACTTTTTCTAAAATGATCAGCATTACATGATGTTGATCCTAGTCAAAAATCGTTTTGATTCAACGTTAAACATGGCTGCCAGCGGCCATCTTTGTTTACATAGAGTTATATAGTAAAATATTGTAGCGACTACTCCTCTGAAACTACTTGGCGGATTGTCATGAAACTTTACAGGAATGTTGCTCTTGATGTCTAATTGATCCTATTAAAATTTCAGGTCGGCCGGAAATTCAAGATGGCCGTCACAGCTAAAAATAGATTTTTAAAAAATAAGTTTGTAGCGACTACTTCTTGAAAACTATAAGTGATATTGATATGGGACTTTTTCTAAAATGATCAGCATGACATGATGTAGATCCTTGTGGAAAATTATTTTGATTCGACGTTAAACATGGCTGCCAGTGGCCATCTTTGGTTACATAGAGTTATATAGTAAAAACTTGTAGCGACTACTCCTCTAAAACTACTTGACAGATGTTCATGAAACTTCACAGGAATGTTGCTCTTGATGTGTAGTTGATCCTAGAAAAATTTCAGGTCGGCCGGAAATTCAAGATGGCCGCCACAGCTAAAAATAATTTTTCAAAAAACAAGTCTGTAGCGACTACTTCCTGAAATCAAAATCAATCAGTAGAGCTTCAAGGTCATTGACCTCTTTTTTTTTATTTTTTTTATTTTTTTATTTTTAAATTTTTGCATAAGAAGTTTTAGGGTCGGCCCTTTAAAAAAATAGGGTCGGTCGGGTTACTTGAACCACACATATTTTTTTATGTGGCCTTACTGATACAGATAGTAGATACAGTCACAGGGATATTGAATATCAAAACGATCTCAGATCAATAAAGAACAGTTGGACCTAGAGTCGTCAATTATGTCTGTTCGTGCGAGTGGGGGAACCATACGTTTTTGTCCCATGGACAATAACAATTTCTAGTTTCTTGTCTTTTCGATGACAGTTTGCTGGAAAAACTCAGAGCAAGTCCTGCCGTAGAAATTATGATCGATGAATCCACAGATCGGAGCAATGAAAAGCACTTGATAGTGTATGTGAACTATTTGAATGATGGCATACTGCACACAAGTTACATGTCACTAATAAAACTTGTGTCTGCAGATGCAAACGCTGTCTATAGCTCACTGGTTGGGTATTTGAAAGCTTGCAAAATAGACTTATCCAAGCTATTTGGCTTCAGTTCTGATGGTGCTGCAGTGATGATGGAGTAGCCGCAAAGCTAAAAACCGACAATCCGTACATGTTAGATATACATTATAGCGCATCGACTTGCACTATCCAGTCTCGATGCCGCTAAACAGGTCAGAGAGGTGAAATACTATGAGAGTATGCTGCATACATTGCATTCGTTTTTCAGTAAATCAAGTAAAAGACTTGAGCACTTGCGTATATGGCAAGAAATATTAGACGATCCAAAAGTCAAGCCATTGGCTGTTCACCAAATTCGATGGTTGTCTTTTTCAAACAGCTTTACACATGTACGCAGAAGTTTGCCATCGCTCCTAAAATCCCTGGAGAGTGACAGCGAAGATGACATCATCGCATCGTCTTTATTTCAAGCTATGTCAACTTGCAAGTTTTTGTACTTGACACACTTTTTCTGCGATATAATGGGAGACATTGCTGTTGTCTCGCGAATATTTCAGAACCGTGAAATAGACTATGCCACAATAAAGCCAACTGTCTCTGCTGTTTGCGATTCAATTGAACAGCAATATTTGCCGAAGACGCACAGTATGGGAGCTACTTGCGTACATTTCTGGACCAGTATGAACACGAAGATTCATACCATGGCACTGAGATAAAGCATTCACACAGAGACACGAGGCTGCCCGTTGCCGTGTTGGAGTTCACAACCATACTAAGAGACAGACTGTTGGCAAGATTCCCTAAGCTGGAGTTATGGGATACAATGTCAATATTTAGCCCAAACACGTTTCCTCAGTCTGCCAAAGAAAAAGCAAGCTTCGGTAATGCTAAGTTGGCACGACTGGCTGATCATTTTGGTGAGAGAAAGGGAGGTATGAATCCACCTGTTGATGCAGAGGAGGCCAAAAGAGAATGGCCTTTGTCCAAAAACTATATGTTCTCTGCATTAAAAGAAACAGAGGAAACGACTCTCCCGAGTCAAGCGCTTCCATCACCAAGAGATTAGTTACGTCAAGCACTGCTATTCAATTCCCTAACAGGACCAAGCTTATGGCAATATGTAGAGTCTTGCCATCTAGCTCTATTGAGTGTGAACGGGGTTTCTCGACACAAAACATCATTAAAACACGGCTTCGGTGTAGTCTCAGCATTGAAACGCTATGCGTTTGTCATTGAATGGTCCGAACATCCACGACTTCAACCCAATGCCTGTGTTTCGCAAATGGGGAGGGAGAAAGGAAAGGCATATATACTCCCAAACAGTCAAAATAAACTGATTGGGAACTGATTTCTTTTAAATTTAATTATACTCGGAAACATTTTTTTTTAATAAAATGAAAAATTTCTACTGACTTCAGTAATTTCGGCTACGTATTAAATTTATAATTTATATCTAATTTTCTCTACAATACAATAGACCAGCTGCAATAGACCATCTTCATTATTTTAGTTACCTACATTAGTGATTAGAACACTTGTGAATCATGTGGCAGCGGGGTTTGTCCCTTAAATTGCTGCTGAACAGTGTAATCACTCCAGGATATCGACGTTCAGAAAACACATTTGGAAAACATAAAAACATCATAAACTTAAATTTTTATAGGTTATTCTTTTTAATTAAATATATTAAACAAAAAACAAAAACAAAAATCCCCTGCTGAAGTCGGATGTGTTGGGCCTCGATGTGGCGCAGGGGCGAAACACTACGATATGTACGAACTGTTTGGTAATTTGTACGTAGTAGCTAGCTGCAGCACAACGCATATCAAAATATACAAGTAAAATTTGATTGCATGGCATCAGTTCATCGCAAAAAGATTTTGGTCAATGTTGTGAGAGTGTTAGCACCGACAAATGAACTTCACGCGACTTACGGTTTATTGGACACTTCCGGTTCAATTCCTCAAATGATCAACAATTTTAATATTGAGTGAAAATTATTCATTCAGTAAAGCGAAGACATGATGTCAGTCATTAAAATGTACAAATTGTGATAAAGTAAGTTATAAATAATACAAATATAATACAAACATACATTTTAAATAGTTCTCTGTATCTGACTAAACGGAAAAAATGCATGGTACAGCTGACATTGTGGGTGGGGTACGGCGATTTTAGTGTTTTTTTCAAAATAAGTGCGATTCTTACGGCAGAAAAAAACCTGGACCGATTTGCATTTTAAAATTTTAGAAGCCCTGATCAGAACGATATACTTTATACAGTATATATAGATTTAAATTGGAAATATGTGTTCAGTTCGGATGACTGCTCAAAAATATAAACAAATAATATTGCTTTGAACTATTCAAAATATTATTAATGATGATTTTCAAATATGCAAGCCACTCTATTGTTTTGGTGCAGAATATATCATAAAATGTATGTAGAAAAACCATGAGTTTTAAAGTCTGGGGTCCTTTTAAAGGCTAATTACCTTGTTAAAACGTACAGATTGTTAAATAAACTTTCAATGCAACCTTGCAGACTTCCGAGAGTGCCCACCACCAGGCATCTAGCTGCCATGATTTTCGTAACTTGGTCAAGGGCAATACAGAAAGATAGAGTTGTTATTTTGTGATAACCCAAGAATATAGAGCGTTCGAACCAGCAACTTTTGTCCACCACATCATATAACAGAGTTTTGTCCGCACAAATTGCCACCTACATCATAGCAGGGGATATATAGTGGCTTTCAGAGTTCTGTTGACCGCTTTACAATTCTAGGTAAGTTGCAGTAATATAACAATTCTATAGTGTTGGGAATCGGTTGAAAATTCATGATCGATCATCAGCATTTTTAACCAACCGATGATCGATCATTAATCAATTAATCGGGACCCACCGTATTTACCTTTTCTGCGAATACGTGACTTCCATTAGCGCATTAGGTTTTCACCATAGTATTTAATGCGTAATATGTATAGCCCGCTTAGCTCAGTTGGGAGCTAGGTCGACCACTTTACGTTCACTATTATTACCGTGAGTGTAATTTTAGTTTGGGCTGCGAGTTCAAACGCCCGAAATGGTTTCTCTTTTTTTTTTGTACCGCGACTGAATTCCATCAAACAATCCTGCTTTAATTAGTAAATATTCAGTAATGTTTGTGTAATGTTTGCGAACATAATTAGTGTGTGTTTTATAAGCTAAAAGTTACGGACAGTGTCCCTTTAAGGTCTATACTGTTCAGACAAATAAAAAAGATCCATACAAAATAATTAGAAAACATTTTTTACTTTCATCAAATGCTTACTTTGGCTGAAAAATAAATCAGAACTGTCAAAACTGTTCAGACTTTGAATGAATGAGCCACCTAAAGCCTGAAATGTTCATTAATTAAACAAATCTATATTATAAGTATTAACAAACAAATATATGACAATCATTATTGCATGAACATTTTAATATAATAACATTATCTGGAGTTTGAAAGCCAAAGTCTTCATTTATATTTGCAAAGAAAGTAGGTAAAGAAAATCACAAATTTTGCCATTACCTGTAATTTACTTGTAGTTATGTCTATTTGTTTGAAAATTGCCAAATATACATGTATAGATGTAAGAAGTTTATATATATCAAAATACACCACATGACCACTACCTTGATGTGTGTAGCAAGTTTTATGAAGATATCTGTTTTAGTTTAGTAGTTTGGAAAGGAAATGGATTGTTTTCTCATGATGACAACTGAGTGTGATTCTGACAAAGATTGCAAATAAAATGCATACACAATCTTTTGAGTTTTTGGCGGGAAAATGGGCACAACTGAAGATTGTGCTTGCACAATTTAATGATTAAATGTAAGTATTTCGTGATAATACTTAAATAACT
This sequence comes from Cyrtodaria siliqua, assembly GCA_037043455.1. Classification (NCBI taxonomy): domain Eukaryota; kingdom Metazoa; phylum Mollusca; class Bivalvia; order Adapedonta; family Hiatellidae; genus Cyrtodaria; species Cyrtodaria siliqua. The sequence goes on from JAWPHD010011066.1 coordinate 51,245, forward strand.
TATTGTGTCAAAACATCTTGTGTAATAGTTGTATTTGAAAGGTGAAATTTCTAAATGTAGTCTTTAGAAACAATATTTTGAAATGAAACCCCTATTACCGTATGTGTTTTCGCGGATTGACTTTCTTTTTTTGTTTCTGACAGAAAAATGGTATTCAGCACTGCAGATATTATTTCATTTCAGTATCATATGTAACATTTCACCAAGTATGACCAGACCTTCTGAAGGTTCAATTAATGAATTATTGTTCTTTAACTGTTATGTAGTAAATTAGTGAATTGTTCTAGTGGAGCTATTTATGAACTGAATTGATGAATTATTCATGAACAGCATGTTAAGTGGCCGCCTTCAAATTACATAAAGTTCTTGAACTTTTCTGGAGCAGTTATGTTCATGAACAGTTCAAAAACAAAACTGGAATAATTCATGAACAATTCAAGGAAATGTCATGTAGGTTTTAAAAGTATGTAAAAAGTATTATTTGCATGTTTGCATGACGTAAATACTACTTTTACCACTGCGTGACTGCACGGGGAAATAAGGTAATTCTGAATTGTATAGCCGCACAACTATTGTCAGATAATTGATCAATACATTTACCTGTGGATTAATTTACCTATTCAAAGTTTTCTACATCATCAAATATAATCTTATTCTTACTTTTCACAGATATTGCAGTGTGTGAATTTTTGATTTAAAATAAACATAAACATGTTCATGAAACAAAACATGGCCAGAGAAGTTTTAAGTATAAACTGTAAAACCTCTTTAGAGATACATGATATGTATATGATTACTTACATTGCAAAATTAAAACTTATTGATTATAAGAGAATGAAATGTAATAATTTTGCAACAATCGAGTTTACTTACTCGATCATGACAAATTGAAATCGATTAATCAGAAAAAAGGCTTAACTGTCCGATGCTCGATCAAATTGATTAATCGGAACAGCACTAATAGGTACATTGCCATTGGTGAGATGAGGAACCGTATCGCTTTTAGAGTGACAATCACAAAGGTATAGGTCATGCTATCATGACCTTGTATGGAACCATTATTGCCGTTTTTAAAATTTGACTCTTATTATGCAGGCAGCCGGAATGGTTTCACTCATTCAGAGCTCAATCTACTGGAATGTTTTATCTAAAAAGTCGACCTTGATCTATTGACTTCACCTTCGCCACACATCTAAGCGAAGTTGTCGTAATTTCTGGTGTGCCAATTAACCGTAATCTGAGGCCAAAAAAACAAAAACCTCTGTTTCCAGTGGCCCGACCGACCCGATTTTTAAGGGGCCAACCCTATAACTTTTGTGAATTTTTCTTTAAAAAAAAAATGTTCTGAACAATGATTTATCATAATATATCGAGTAAACTGACATCACAGAGAAACTTTCAGTTGTATCATCAACTTGTATGGGGTTTATGAGATAAATACATGTAGAATCTCAATATCTTGCTCCAAAAAAAAAGAAAAAAAAGAAGAAAATGCCTACCGATCTACCTATTTATTTGGACATCTTTGCATTGATCATTGACTTGTTTGATGCTAAAGTGCACAGTATGGCAGATGGGTCTGTACACAGTTAGGCAAATGGGCTGTCTGTCGTATCAGTCTGGTTGAAGATGTTGCCACAGCAGACCCCCACCAGTATATAAGGTACACATTGTTTTTAGCTGTCCTCTCGTTGGTCTTTAATTCAAAATATTACAAATTCAGCATTGCACTTGTATTATGGTGGATGTCGCAACTCCGAAAACCTTACATCATTCTCATGAAACTTCATATGTACATTGAGATGAGAAACCCTACTGCTTTTAGTAGAGCTACTCTACTCTGTAAAGAAAGTTGTCTCTCCATTCTTACATCTGTACGTCTGTCCTACCGTAAACAATAAAGCAATCTGTGTGATAACTTCGAAACCATAACACCCACACTCATGAAACTTCATAGGTACTTTCTCCTTGGCAAGAGAAGACCCTGTTCTTTTTATGCCCCCCGCAAGTTTAGGGGAGCATATAGTCGCCGCTTTGTCCTTTTGTCTGTCCTTCCTTACATCCTTCCATCTGTCCCACTTTTGTCGGAGCATAACTTCAAAACTACTGATTGACTGCAATGAAACTTCAAACAATGATGGAGGGCAATAATAGGAAGAACCATAACCCTGTCATCATTCAAATTTGAGTTAGAATTTTTGTCCGGAGCATAACTTCAAATCTACTGATGGGACTGCAATGAAACTTCACACAATGATGGAGATAGTGGGAGAAAGTGCAGATATCTACAACCAATCTTCATTCTAATTAGAGAGTTATTGCCCTTAGTAATTTTATACCTAAGTCAAAAACTACTGATGGAACTACAATTTGAAAACTGCTGGGTGATACAAGTTGTGGATTGTTGTCATATCGAGGGGGGGGGGGGGGGGGGGGGGGGGGGGGGGGGGGTGTGTGGTGGTGGTGGGTCCATCGCTTCTACTGATTTTCTGCACACATTCTGCACAATATCTTTGAAACCATTGCACCAGATTCATGAAACTTCATAGGTACATTGGCTTTAAAGCTGTACAGTCCCTATTTTAACTGGTAATAACTCATGAATATGAATGAGTCACGTTTGAAGTAGTTTCAAATCGACGAACACCCCAAAAGTCGGTATATAAGGAGAAATCGATACGTAAAATGTCACATTTATATTTAGCCTCCGTACAGGTAACATCGATAAATATACGGCTCCAGAATATATGTGATAAAAAATAGTCGCCCGGAACGGATATGAACCACAGCCTTGCACTTGTAAGATTTGAAGATGTACGATGAACCTCTAGACCACTGCTATTTATTGGTATTTTGTAGCATTTTTAACACTAAATAGGCATTTAATAAAGAGCGCGCACACAAACTCATCAAGCGCTAAATAACAAGTCGCTAAATAACAAGTCGATATATGGTTGATTTGAGACGAAGTATTAGTTTCATATTGATAAGATACACATATTACACCAGGCAATGTTAATTTACACGTGCGACAATATGGACTGCATATTTATTGATCCATCATTGGTTGCGTTCAAATATGTTGTTATTTTGCCTCATAATATATGGTAGTTAGTATACTATTTTTTCAAGTAGAGTTGTAGTTCAGTGGATAGAGCACAGGACTTGAAATCAGAAGGTCGTGTGTTCGAGCCTCGAAAGAAGCTAACTTTTTTTTTTGTAAACATTACTGTTACCTGTGTAGAGGTACGATGTGCACTGGTCGATTTATATACAGTAAATGATTTCCTTCGCTATATTTGCTCGCTAAATACCCGATTTCGACATGAGCTGGTGAACATGAAGTTACAAACAAAGACACGCCTACAAAGAAGAAATCGATTGATATAGGGACTCTGTAGCTTTAATGAGAGAAGGAACTCTATTGCTGTTTGGGTCAGAAGGTCAAAGGCCAATGTTGCCATGACCTTATATTGAAATATGCATTCCACACTAAACTATGATAGCATTACCTCTCTCTCTCGATTGATCGAGCGAGCCACATTTATTGTTTTTTTGCCACTGCTCTAGTGATGTGAGCGAGATGGCACCTGAAACAATGCGGGGGTCATGATGAAGACCTTTAATGAGCATGAACAAAAAACGATAAAATGAACATTAATTTGGGGAGTTCTTCCCCTAATTTGGGGAGTTCTTCCCTCCAATGGGATCTGCAGTGGCCCTATTCTTTGCCCCGGATCCATACGGGGCCTGCCGCACTACAATACCACACCAGACACAGGACATGATACCCCACCCAGTCACATTATAACGACACTAGGCTGACCAGTCCTAGAACTACCCTTTATATGCTGAGCGCCTAGCAAGGGTGCTACTAGTACCATTTTTATAGTATTTGGTATGACCCTGCCGGGGATTGAGCCCACGACCTCCCCCATGCAACACGGACGCTCTACTACTAATAGGCCCCACCGCGGTCAAATGAATACCTACACTCATGAAATTTTATTGATGCATTGTCCCAGGTGAGAGAAGGATCCCTATTGTTTTATAGGGTCAGTAGGTCAAAGGTCAAGATCACCAGGACCTTATACGGATGATAACTTCAAAACCATAACACATACTCATGAAACTTAATAGGTATATTGCACTAGCTGAAGATCCTAGTATTGTTTTAGGTCAGAGTTGAAGGTCAGCATGACTTTATATGCAAATACCTAATTCTGGACGACGACTTTAAAATAATAAAACCAACACACACAATTTGTTGATGTATTGTCCTAGGTGAGAAGAACCCTATTGTTTTTGGGGTCAGTTGGTCAAGGTCACCTTCGTTTTTATATAAAATTTCACATTTTGCTCCATAACATATGCACTCTTGAAACTTACCAGTGCATTGCATTGTTAAAAAAAAGTCCAGTCAAGGGCACCAAGCCCTTTTAAAGTAGCCACCAACATGAAGCTTTTTTGTTTAACAAATGATGTCAGTGTCATGGTTCTCACCTGGAAAATGCTTATAAGATAATAACCATAATAACCCAATAAGAGTGATATATATAAGCCACACGCTTGTTTCACAATCATAAAATAAATAAAATAGGTTTATCCTGAACTAACAAACTAGCCTCGGAAACAATGACCAAAAATTGTTTGAGGCAGTTCCGATCACAACGGCAAGTTCCTATAACAATTCGTTTAGCCATTTGCATATTCCGGCATTGTTCCGAATATTTAATAAAAATCATTGCAACTCTAGCTGCCTCGTCCATTTCCGTGGTTGAAATGAACGTACATTTATTGAAATTGACTAGGTAGTTCTGGGTTCGGCACGAATGAAATCGGACTTGCTGGTTAATTTCCCTTAGCTTAACTAATTTCTGGGGACAAAAATATTGCGCGATTTAGAAGACGGCAATTCTTGATGTGTACCGATGCTATTTTTACGGAAAGGCTATACAGAGGGTCCTACATTGTTACCCTTAGAATCTCCATGGTGCAGTCGGGGCAGTGGCTTTTATATCCTTTCTGTCTTTAACATCTGGAATTGAGGACAACCCCGGCCCTTCAACACAAAGATAGATTTAACAAACAAAAGTTGATTCTTACGGATGGCAAAAGAGGGGGAAATGGTCGGTTATATCGCTAGGAGAAGTTGTCGGGGAAATGGTAGGTTATATCGCTAGGAGAAGTTGTCGGGGAAATGGTAGGTTATATCGCTAGGAGAAGTGGTAGGTTATATCGCTAGGAGAAGTTGTCGGGGAAATGGTAGGTTATATCGCTAGTAGAAGTGGTAGGTTATATCGCTAGGAGAAGTTGTCGGGGGGGAAATGGTAGGTTATATCGCTAGGAGAAGTCGGGGGAAATGGTAGGTTATATCGCTAGGAGAAGTGGTAGGTTATATCGCTAGGAGAAGTTGTCGGGGAAATGGTAGGTTATATCGCTAGGAGAAGTTGTCGGGGAAATGGTAGGTTATATCGCTAGGAGAAGTTGTCGTGGAAATGGTAGGTTATATCGCTAGGAGAAGTTGTCGGGGAAATGGTAGGTTATATCGCTAGGAGAAGTTGTCGAATTTCGGTCCGCGTTTATGAAGGAAAAAATCCTGGGTATGGTGAAATTGTCATTGCATAGCATTAAATCATTTAATTCCGGATAAACAATGGGGCGGCGCTTTACCACGCTCTAACGCCTGATAAATGAAAGTTTGGTATATGGACATGGTCTTAGTAAGTACATCATACTACAAAAAGATAAAGTCTGTCTCAACAGCTTCGGTGTTGCATCCTCCTGCTACAAATCAGTAGCGTTATCTTGGCTGGGTCTGAAAGATTGAAAGCAAAAAAACGAAATAATGACAGACAAAATAACAATTTAAATACGACACTATAAAAAGTATTTTCGTGTGGCGTTTTGTTGTCTTTTCGTCCCCTTCAAATGTCATGTTTTCGTTCTTTCCGTTGTCGCAGGGAAATAACTAAATGGCAGAAATCAGCCACCATTATTAGGTTACACAAAAATGCACCTGAAACACACCTCAGATTGCAGCATTTTGAGTCTGTTTTTATTCACAATATTTTATTTGCCCACCCCCACCCCCATGCATTTCGCCTCAATTACTCACCCACATTTTCAAAAACCTGTCTACCGACTGAGCGTGTGTGTTAAAAATAACAAATATTAAAATTCTTATTCAATCTCATAATTGATTCATAATAATCCTATTTTTTATACAATGTAAAAAAGAGGCCAATTATAAAACCTGCCAGGTATATGCCAAAATGCAGAAAAAGGCCTCCCCCACCCCGGAAATTTATTTGCCTCGGTGACAGTTTGTGTCTGGTTACCGCAATATTGATTGGTGTGAAACAACTTTCTCTGTGTTTCATTTCCTCGGTATGTCTTTTACATACATCGTGTTGTTTATACACCTCCTTTTGGAATGTTTTAGTTTGAACTGTATCTACATTTAGTTGTTCAGTAGAAAGTTGTTCAGTAGAACAACTAGTAGCCTTTGCAGCATAATGCAAACCCAACAACTACCAACCTTAAATTATTGCAAATACTATGAAATACCACCAACACTATAGCGTGGAGTCATCTGCATACAGACCTATGTTCATTTGTTGAGATATGAAGGCTAAATCATTGATGTATAGCAAAAATAAAAGGGGTCCAAGAATATATCTCCGCTGTATAGTCAAACCCCAATTCATAGATGTTTTGACAAGACCTTTTTTCTACATTGACAACATGGCCCTCACTCCAAGGTCAATGACTTCATGTTTATTAAGAGCATCAGGGAATTGTCTTGAACAAAGTTTTAATAATATATGATGCTGAGGTCAAAAACTCTCCTATCCCATGGGACTGTTGGGTGAAGTTGTAAGTGTTCTCTATAGCCTTAAGTAGTGGTTGAAGAAGCTTGTTGCAAAAGCTACCTAGAGAATTTTCACTTTGCACTTAAATCTGATTTTCCCTCTCTTTTTTGCAGCATGTCTCGCAAGAATCTTTCTGATCTGCCATCTTCCGGAACTGACAGGCCTGTGCCGTACACAAATGGGAATTAGAAGTATTGGTAGTAAAGGTTGCCCACACAGCCACATTTTCCAATTCGGGCCAGGCAGGTGCCATACTAAATTTCAGTGTGGCTGACGGATCGGAATCAATGATGGCTACCATAAATGATCAATCAAAGTTCAGATAAAGGAAGGCCGGTCACTACACCTTAGAAACTTCCTGTTGAAAACTGGTAAAAACCTGTTGTAACTCAAAAGTAACTGCACAAATCACAGTCTCTGACGACACATGCCAAGCTGCTGTGCATTTGGTGGTCCCTCTAAATCTCTCAAAGAACACCCGTACAAAACAAGTGGTGACTGTTCGCGGCCAGATTATCAAGGTATAACATTTTCATATTCTTTTCCTTTTCTTATACCTGCTCAATCTCCACCACGCTGTAACCCATTACAAACTTCTTCCCACCACGCTGTAACCCATTACAAAATTCTTCCCACCACGCTGTAACCCATTACAAATTTCTTCCCACCACGCTGTAACCCATTACAAACTTCTTCCCATACCCGCTGCCCATTATTCAAATGCCATGACAAACAACTTTCACTTTGGGCTTTTACGCTGACTTTGTCTAAAAACTATTCCACACAGTTGTATCAAGTGCTACACAAACACAAACAACAGCAGGTATATAGGGCATAAAAACCGTTATTTACAATCTCATCTTCAGCAATCTTTGTCACAGTGTTAATAACCATAACTGCAACATGTGATTAGTAACAACGGAGTTATGGCCCTTGATTTGTAACAAACTGCTATATATTTTTTGTAAGCACTACACTTTCTTCTCTTTTTTTCCATCCAATCGTTACCACACTTGCTCACATTGTCAAAACAACAACAGCTGGCAAAGCAAAAAAACACTATATCACCTCTGTCCTGTTTGACAATGAGCAATATATGCATTTATTGTATACTTTCATATTGTCCCGTTTAGTTTGCATTGAGCTAAGCGTGCAATATTCTACGATATTGCACGCATTGATATTGCACGGGAACTTTTGCTCGTGCTTGCTAAGAGCCGCGAAATAGAAATAAGGAACTACTTTCAAATAAAAATAACGGAATCCTTCCTCTAGTGTCAACAAAAAAAATACGAATATTTTTACAACCTTTTATGGCAAAAATTGATAAAATAATTCAAATGGTCACTCACCCACTGTTTTTAACATTATCAAATGGTAAACCAACTTCAGAAAATCGCTTGATGTTTTTAATGACATCTGACGTCGACGTCATTTTCGCGCAAAATAATCATCCACACAAAATGAAACTGAATGGCAAGATAGGAATTCCATCAAAAGCTATAAAAATAACACAAATACAATGAAAAGAAATAGTTATACAATTAACATTGATCAAAAACAATATGAAAGTATACAATAAAAAGCTTATTGAATTTGTATGGCTAAATATTACTTGGAACGAGTTGTTTTGGCAAAGGACGAGCTTCGTCGTCCTTTGCCAAAACAACTCGTTCCAAGTAATATTTAGCCATACAAATGCAATAACTTGTTGTTTTGGCGCAGGACGACTCGCAAGCTCGTCGTCCTTTGCCAAAACAACTCGTTCCAAGTAATATTTAGCCATACAAATGCAATAACTTGTTGTTTTGGCGCAGGACGACTCGCAAGCTCGTCGTCCTTTGCCAAAACAGCTCGTTCCAAGTAATATTTAGCCATACAAATGCAATAACCTATAATACACCAGTTATTGCCTTCATTAAAAAACAGCAAGTTTTAGCAAACTTCATAGCTTTTATTAAACAGTTTCTGATTTTCACCAAATTTGATTTGAAGGTTTGTTGAAGTAAGATCTCATAAGTTTGACAATTACCAATTAAAACTGAACCATGCATTTCAACAGAGTTATTCCCCTTGATTATCAAGTCTTAGCACATGAAAGCCATTATACCAATATAGCGTCTTCAGGCTCTCTTGCACCTCTTGTTTTGTATATATATATTGTAGAGACAGGTCAATTTCATGTGCTATGTGTCATGTTAAAGTACGTAAATTTAACTTGAAGCTTCAACTGCCTCTTTTAGCACCTCTTGATACCACAGACAGACGGCGCATATCCCTCCCACTACCCCTAAGGGGGGTAGTAGAGAGTGGGTGGGGGAGGTGTAATAGAGGGTGGGTATGCGCCGTCTGCCTGTGGTTGATACCTAATCCAGTGTGAAACAGAAGTGATTGACATGTTCTCATATGAGAATTTAAACTATATAAAGCTTTCCATGAACCCTGTTCTTATACCTGGTACTGTGGCATTTATATAATTTCCATGCACTTTGCTTGCATGCCTATACACTTATTCTTGCAGAATGAAGCGGTCAGAACCGTAAAGTTTGCTGGGGCAGACACCAACATACGTACAATCACTCTGTTGGATGAAGGAGAGGAAATGGATGTTACCCTGTGGAGAGATTTGAGTCGGACTAACATTCCTCTTGGTGAATATATCGAGCTTGGCTCCTGCATTACGAATGAGTATCAGAAAGTTTGGTCTTTGAATACTACCAGAAATACAACCATTACGTAAGTCTTCCCCTATTTCAGAAAATGTATATCCTGCATAGCTCTCCCTGCTTCTGGCCATTACTGTATTGATTATCCACTCCCTGGTCCTGGCCATTGCTGTATTGATTATCCACTCCCTGGTTCTGGCCATTGCTGGATTGATTATCCACTCCCTGGTCCTGGCCATTGCTGTATTGATTATTCACTCCCTGGTCCTGGCCATTGCTGTATTGATTATCCACTCCCTGGTCCTGGCCATTGCTGTATTGATTATCCACTCCCTAGTTCTGGCCATTGCTGTATTGATTATCCACTCCCTTGTCCTGGCCATTGCTGTATTGATTATCCACTCCCTGGTCCTGGCCATTGCTGTATTGATTATCCACTCCCTGGTCCTGGCCATTGCGGTATTGATTATCCACTCCCTGGTTCTGGCCATTGCTGTATTGATTATCCACTCCCTGGTTCTGGCCATTGCTGTATTGATTATCCACTCACTGGTCCTGGCCATTGCTGTATTGATTATCCACTCCCTGGTCCTGGCCATTGCTGTATTGATTATCCACTCCTTGGTTCTGGCCATTGCTGTATTGATTATCCACTCCCTGGTTCTGGCCATTGCTGTATTGATTATCCACTCCCTGGTCCTGGCCATTGCTGTATTGATTATCCAATTGCCCCCATTTCCTTTTTTTGGTGGTAAAGGAAAATTCACAAGAGCAAGCTTACCCTTGCTGTATATGTAGGCAGGGAAGGGTAGATTGATAGATCCAGTAATCTAAAGGTGAAGTCTTGTGTTGTTTCATTAAAATTAAGCTATTAGTGTTGTTGTAAAGTTCTGTGGAGATTTTGGGATTTATAATTAGTGAAATAACAGATTATAAGTTCACTGTAATTATTTACTATTATTTTAAGCTGTTAAGCTTAAACATATAATATTACAATAAATATAATGAAAAAAAGCGTTCACCTGTGGAAAATTTACAGAATACCCCCAAGTGCTTCTTTTAAAAAAAAACATCCTACCCGTGCTTTTTTTAAAAAAAACATCCTACCCTGAAAGTACGTGGCTTACCACTACTAATACAAAGTTCTCGACTTGTAAGTGAGGAAGTGTCGATTCTTACAGATGGCAGGACGTGTACAGTACTGGTTCTACCCAAGAAAAGTGGGTGGTTTGCCTCCACCACAAAAAAATCCTTACATGTGTGAAAATGACGTAAATCACCATACAAACAAGACTAATAAAAAATATAAGAAAACATAGGGAAATAAATCTCGACAGCAATTATTGCAGAAAAACCTTTGACTGAAACAAGCGCCCCAAACAAAGGTCAGATCGTAGTCGACCTGCTTTCAAATGTCTTTGACGTTTCGCTGATGCGATAGAAAGGACAGATGGAAGAAATCAGTGTTGTGGCTATTTGTTATAATATGTACCTGATTTATTCGAATCGGATTGACAATGATATGACCAAAAATACAAGCACAGCTGTAAGTGAGGTCAATAGCTGTTTTTATTAAAGGGAATGTAGCCACACAGCCAAACAAGCGCTATTATCGAGAGTTCTGAAAAATTTGGAAAAAAGTGATTACCAAAATCGGACCATAAACAAAAAAGATATGACCATTTAAAGCTTGTTCTAAAACGGATATGGGAGCCGCCATTTTGAGAACTATGATGTCATAGTTCCATATTACCATATATGGAATATTGATTTAAAACGAAGAAAATCGGGTCAGTGTGTCGATGGTTAAGGTCAGCGTGACTTTATATGCAAATACGCATTCCATACGATAAGTTTGAAACCATAATACCTACACTCATGAAGCTTCATAGGTACATTGCCCTACTTGAGAGTAGGATCCCTGTTATTTCGGTGTCGGTAAGTCAAGGTCACCTTGACCTTATATAGAAATACACATTCTGGATAACATGGAAACAATAACTGCTACACTCTTGAAAGTGTACAGGTACATTGCCCTACGTGAAAGCAGGAATCCTATTATTTTGGACGTCGGTATTCGACCTACAAAAACAGTGCTCATCGTTAAACAACCACTATCACCTTTTTTTTCTCACTTTTTGTCAGAAGGTCAAATGTCATATTGACCTAACGTCTATGAAATGATTTAAACATAAAAACCTCAGAAAATGAGTATATAATGTCCTGTTTCACTACGCTCTTGCTAATTATGTCTGGGAAAAATACAGGCAGTTATATTAGGAAACAACTTATGCACAGCAACCGCATTGTCACAATTGATGTAACTTCACTATGATGATATAGGCAGGTCATGCTCTTCCAAATTTATGTTTTTTGTCAACTGCTCGCAATCCAACTTTTAGCTCTACTGGCCAAGGGCCAGCAGAGCTTATGGGATGGTGTGTTGTCCGTCTTCCGTCATCCGTTAACTTTTCTTCAAACGACCTCCTCAGAGACCGCTTGGCTAATTTTGACCAAACTTCACATGGATGATCCTTAGATGAATGCTTTTTAGACTTGTTAAAATTAGGTCAGCGCTACATCCAAGATGGCTGCCATTACCATATATGGTCGAAACCTTAAAAAATCTTCTTCTCCAGAACTGCTGGACAGATTTCAACAGTTTTTCTTTTAAAATGATCGCCAATGCCTAGACTATCAAGTTTGTTCAAATAAAGTCTCCGGGGTCAAAAATGGCCGTGCCCCGGGGGTCCAAAGTTTGTATATTGAGGTTTTGCATGTTCTTCATATAGACATATAGGAAAAAACTTTAAAAATCTTCTTCTCTGAAACCACAAGGCACAGAGCTGTCATGTATTACATGTAGCATCAGTTTATGGTCCTCTACTTAGTTTGTTCAAATGGTGACCCTGGGGTCAAATTTGTGCTCAGGGGGTCACAGTTTTACATAGACTTATATAGGATTTTTTTTTTTAAAAATCTTCTCGGAAACTACAACAGCCAGAGGTTTGATATTTTGCATTTACTATTAGCTTATGGTCCTTTACCAAGTTTGTTCAAATGGTGACCCTCGGGTCACATTTGGCCCCGCCCCAAGGGTCACATGTTTTGCATAGACATGTATAGGGAAAAACTTAAAAAATCTTCTTCTCTGAAATTGCAAGAGGCAGAGGTTTAATATTTTGCGTTTGCTATAAGCTTGTGGTCCTCTACCAAGTTTGTTCAAATGGTGACCCAGGGGTCACATTTGGCCCCACCCCGGGGGTCACAGTTTTACATAGGCTTGTATAGGGAAAAACTGAAAAAAATCTTCTCTGGAACCACATGGCACAGCTCTCCTGTATTACATGTAGCATCAGCTTATGGTCCTCTATTAAGTTTGTTCAAATGGTGACCCTGGGGTCAAATTTGTCCCCGCCCTGAGGGTCACAGTTTTATATAGACTTATATAGGATTTTTTTTTTTAAAAATTTCTTCTCTGAAACAACAAGAGCCAGAGGTTTAATATTTTGCATTTGCTATAAGCTTATGGTCTTCTACCAAGTTTGTTCAAATGGTGACCATTTGGCCCCACCCTGGGGGTGACAGTTTTACTTAGGCTTGTATAGGCAATAACTGTTTTTTATTTTTTTTTAGTTTTTAATTTTATTTATTTATTTATTTTTCAATTTCAATTTTTTTTTTTTTTTTTTTTTTAATTTTTTTTTTAATTTTTTTTTTAATTTTTTTTTTTAATTACTGGACACTTACTTTAAAATTTCTTGTCGGCGCTACTCATCCTAAATGCCTTGTTGAATTTCAACGAAACTTGGCAGAAAGCACCGGTAAGATGTCTAGTTGTGCATATCACGCTTTTGTTCCAGTTCGCTGATTTTTGACGGAGTTATGGCCCTTTGACATTTTTATTTTAAATTTGTTGTCGGCGCTACTCCTCTTAAACGGCTTGTTGGATTTCTACGAAATTTGGCAGGAAGCCTCAGTATGATGTCTAGTTGTGCAAAGCGCGGTATATCAATGAAATCTTGGACAATTTTGAAAACCAGCTAGATCTTGTTAGTAATAACAGAGTTATGGCCCTTGATTTGTTGAAAAATGCTATATTGTATTTTCCTTTGTTAAATCTATAGGAGAAGAGAGCTATATCTAGCTATATCTATCTAAATCTATAAGAGCTGTTTTAGCCAGTAGAGCGTCCACAGGCCCTCTTGTTTGTTGTTACTAAAACAATTACATTAACAAAAAAAAATTAAGAACCATATCATTGATTTTGACAATTTCATTTTTTAACATTGATTGCCAGGTACAAAACTATACAATTCATGTTTTTGATATCAAAGGAATTCAGGTACATTTGGACCTCTTGTTACCCTTAAGTAATACATCTCATTTTTCTTCAGACTATTGAGTCTCCTGTTTCCACCATCAAAGGCTCCCTAACTTGCTGCAATGTCACTGACCTGCAAGCAGAAATAACTGTTATCCTGCCAGACGGATCGTATAGGTATTTCCAAGTGGAGTTGGACATACTGCTGCCCATTGTGGACGTGGAAGGAGGTAGTTTTGAGGAGACCATGCTTGAGGAACTCCCGATCGAGGTAACACTCAGTGTCAAGGGATCCGATGTGCTTGTGGCTACAAGACAATAACTTTTAAGTCGGCATTTTGCCAGTGGTGCAGTTTCAAATCAAATGGCTTATTTTTAGCTCTACTGGCCAAAGGCCAGCAGAGCTTATGCGATGAAGAGTTGTCTGCCATCGTCCGTCGTTAACTTTTTTCTCGTCAACACAGTAGGGCCTTCATTTTTTCATCCGATCTTTACCAAACTTTACCAGATTTTATAACCCTCACTCAATGTCATTTAAGATATACGACTGTACATAATAACCATTAACCCACGTCCTGTAAGATCACCAACAGTACATTTAATAACTATTAGCCCACATCCTCTAAGAACACCATCAGTACATGTTGACCATCACCCCATTTCATGTAAGGTTACCAACATTGCTTTTAATAACCATTACCCCATGTCATTTAAGATATCCAGCTATACATAATATCCATTGCCCCATGTCCTGTAATATCACCAACAGTACTTTTAACCATCACTCCATGTCATTTAAATATTCAACCAGTAACCCTCATCCAGTAAGATGACGAACAGTACCTTTAATAACGATTACCTCACGTCCTGTGAGATCACCAACAGTACCTTTAATAATCATTAGCCCACGTCCTGTAAGATGACCAACAGTACCTTTAATAACAATTACCTCACGTCCTGTGAGATCACCAACAGTACCTTTAATAATCATTAGCCCACGTCCTGTAAGATGACCAACCGTACCTTTAATAACGATTACCTCGCGTCCTGTGAGATCACCAACAGTACCTTTAATAATTATCCAGCTGTACATAATAGTGATTGCCCTACGTCCTGTAAGATCACCAACAATACCTTGAATAACCATCACCCTGTCATTTATGATATCGAAATGTACATAATAACCATCACCAAGCATCCCGTAAGATCACCAACAGTGCCTTTACAAACAATTACTCAGTGACATTTAAGATATCCAGCTGTACATAATAGTGATCACCCCACATCCTGTAAGATTACCAAAGTACATTTGATAACCATTACCCCATGTCCTGTAAGAACACCATCAGTACATATTATCGGTGACCCCACTTCCTGTAAGGTCACCAACATTACCGTTGATAACCATCACTTCTTGTCCTGTAAGATGTTCAACTGTAGATAACAACCATCACCATGTTTCCTGTAAGATCTCCATCAGTGAATTTAATAGCCATCACCCCAAGTCATTTATGATATCCAGCTATACATAATAACCACCACTCTGAGGCCTCTTAAGATCGCCAACAGTACCTTTAAGAACCACCACCCCAAGCCTTCTAAGATAACCAACTTACCTTTAATTATCATCACCCGATGTCCAAAATCTCCTACAGTAACTTCAATATCCATCAGCCAACATTGTCCAAGATTGCCTACTGCACCTTTAATAACAATTACCCCAGGTTGAACATTTAAAAAACATCAACCCATGTCTTCTAAGATTAACGTTTGATAGCAATCACTCCATATTGTCTAAGATCACCAACTGTGCATTTATTTGCCATCACTCCATGGTGTCCAGTATTGCCAACAGTACCTTTAATAACCCCACATCATCCAAGATCGTCAGCTGCATTTAATAACCACCAACATCTTCTAAGATTGCCAACATTACCTTTCATAATACAGTACCAGATTTTCAGGTCATATAATAATGTATATTTGCCGATTAAAATAATAGTTTTTTCCCGGGTTCTTAAAATACCCGTGATTGAATATGCATAAAATGAATTGTGAGTTGTCTAAGAAAATCACTCATGCCACTCATATGGTGAAGTCAGAAGGATATATGTTTGGCGTTGTTTGTTCATCCGTCTGTCTGTCTGTCCATCCATCCATTACAATTTTCTCCATAACTCTCACATGCATGGAAGGATTTTGAAGTGAATTAACACAAATACTCACCTCATCAAGATTACATGCAGAACCCAAAACCAGGTCTGTATCCAAGGTCAAGGTCATAAAGGTCATATACATCTTATTTCGTGTCATCGCCACAAATCTTAGATGCTAGGATTTTTAAATTGGCACAGTGACCTCATCTTGTCGACATGCAGAACCCAACACCAATCTGATCTTCAAGGTCAAGGTCATACAAGTCATATACTTCTTACATTCCTATAATAAGGTCCAGTTTGTGTCTGCTCCATAACTCTCACATGCTTTTAGGGATTGTGAAATAAATTGGCACAAATACTCACCTCATTAAGATGATGTTAAGACCCCAATCCCCACCCCAGTTACACATACCAGAGTACCTCCACGTTAAGACGATCGGGCCTTCATTTTTCATCCTATCTTTACCAAAATTTACCACATTGTTAATATCAATAAAATGAAAGCTTGGACAAGTTCGAAAACCAGCCATATCGGACTAGTAACAGCGGAGTTATGGATCCTTGATTTAGTTAAAAATGCTATATTTTGCCTCGTTAAGAAGATAGGGGCTTCATTGTTCATCCAATCTTTACCAAACTTTATCAGATTGTTAATGTCGTTGTAAGCTAGAACAAGTTCGAAAACCAGCCATATCGGATTAGTAACAGCGGAGTTATGGCCCTTGATTTAGTTAAAAATGCTATATTTTGCTTCATTGTTCATCCGATCTTTACCAACTTTATCAGATTGTTAATGTCAATGAAAGCTCAGTCAAGTTCAAAAACCAGCCAGATCGGACAAGTAACAGGGGAGTTATGGCCTATGATTTTGTTATAATTTGCCTCGTCATACGATAGGGCCTTCATTTTGCATCTGATCTTTGCCAAACTTAACATATTTTAGGACTCTTTTTTTTTTTTTTGATATTCTTTATTTTTTTTTAAATAATTATTTTCATTTTTTTCTTTTTTTTTTTAGCTCTATGTTGGACCAGTCGGACCAGTAACAGAGGAGTTATGGCTCTTGATTTAGTTAAAAATGCTATATTTTGCCTCATTAATACGGTAGGGCCTTCATTTTTCATCTGATCTTTACCAAACTTTACCAGATTCTTTAGTTATGGCCATTGATTTAGTTAAAAAGCTGTTTTTTGCCCGAAACTTTCAAAAAACGTAAATGGCAGTCACTCGCTTCATTTATGTTATAAGAGTCATGTAAGCCAGTAGGGCGTCCACAAGCCCTCTTGGACCTCTGGTTTAATTTTTAATTTTATATGCCTTAATTCACACAATTAAGAATCCATTTTGCTTAGCAGCCATTAGTTCTACCGGTATTCATGTCATGTCAATAATTTAGAGGTTGGTATTTTCAAAATGAACAATGAAGTTGCACATTTGCCTAATAACGCCTTATAATTCTTTCAACTCTATTTTACAATCCGGCATTTGCACCTTTATAAAGTCTTGTTTGGCACCATCTGTCAGATGTGACAAAAGCTTTATATAAGACTTTGTGGTTGAAAGTCTGCAACATCCTCTCATTGCCTGATACACAGCACTTTCTGAACTCTGATAGAACAGTTTAGTTCCATATATCATAATTAATTGCACAGCAAACAAGAATGTTACATTATTGTACAGTCACATAGGGTGGTCATGTGGCATTATTGTACAGTCACATAGGGTGGTCATGTTACATTATTGTACAGTCACATAGGGTGGTCATGTGGCATTATTGTAAAGTCACAAAGGGTGGTCATGTAACATTATTGTACAGTCACATAGGGCGGTCATGTTACATTATTGTACAGTCACATAGGGCAGTCATGTTACATTATTGTACAGTCACACAGGGTGATCTTGTTACATTATTATACAGTCACATAGGACAGCCATGTTACATTATTGTACAGTTACAAAGGGTGGTCATGTTACATTAGTGTACAGTCACATAGGGCAGTCATTTTACGTTATTGTACAGTCACATAGGGTAATCATGTTACATTATTATATAGTCACATTGGGTGGTCATGTTACATTATTGTACAGTGGCATAGGGTGACCTTGTTACATTATTGTACAGTCACATATGGTGATCATGTTACATTATTGTACAGTTACATAGGGCGGTCGTGTTACATTATTGTACAGTCACATAGCGTGGTCTTGTTACATTATTGTACAGTCATATAGGGCGGTCATGTTACATTATTGTACAGTTACATAGGGTGGTCATGTAACATTATTGTACAGTTACATAGGCTGGCGCTGCTACATTATTGTACAGTTACATAGGGTGGTCATGTTACATTATTGTACAGTTACATAGGGTGGTCATGTAACAATATTGTACAGTTACATAGGGTGGCGATGATACATTATTGTACAGTTACATAGGGTGGTCATGTTACATTACTGTACAGTTACATAGGGTGGCGATGATACATTATTGTACAGTTACATATGGTGGTCATGTTACATTACTGTACAGTTACATGGTCGTCATGTAACATTACTGTACAGTTACATAGGGTGGTCATGTTACATTACTGTACAGTTACATAGGGTGGTCATGTTACATTACTGTACAGTTACATAGGGTGGTCATGTTACATTACTGTACAGTTACATAGGGTGGTCATGTTACATTACTGTACAGTTACATATGGTGGTCATGTTACATTATTGTACAGTTACATAGGGTGGCGATGATACATTACTGTACAGTTACATATGGTCGTCATGTTACATTTCTGTACAGTTACATAGGGTGGTCATGTTACATTACTGTACAGTTACATAGGGTGGTCATGTTACATTACTGTACAGTTACATAGGGTGGTCATGTTACATTATTGTACAGTTACATATGGTGGTCATGTTACATTATTGTACAGTTACATAGGGTGGTCATGTTACATTACTGTACAGTTACATATTGTGGTCATGTTACATTACTGTACAGTTACATAGGGTGGTCATGTTACATTATTGTACAGTTACATATGGTGGTCATGTTACATTACTGTACAGTTACATAGGGTGGTCATGTTACATTACTGTACAGTTACATATGGTGGTCATGTTACATTACTGTACAGTTACATAGGGTGATCTTGTTACATTATTGTACAGTCACATATGGTGGTCATGTTACTTCATGTACAGTGGCATAGGGTGACCTTGTTACATTATTGTACAGTCACATAGGGTTGTTATGTTACATTATTGTACAGTCACATAGGGTGGTCAAGTTACATTACTGTACAGTTACATATGGTGGTCACGTTACATTACTGTACAGTTACATATGGTGGTCATGTTACATTACTGTACAGTTACATAGGGTGGTCATGTTACATTACTGTACAGTTACATAGGGTGGTCATGTTACATTACTGTACAGTTACATAGGGTGGTCATGTTACATTATTGTACAGTGGCATAGGGTGACCTTGTTACATTATTGTACAGTCACATATGGTGGTCATGTTACATTATTGTACAGTGGCATAGGGTGATCTTGTTACATTATTGTACAGTCACATAGGGTTGTTTATGTTACATTATTGTACAGTCACATAGGGTGGTCATGTTACATTATTGTACAGTCACATAGGTGTTACATTATTGTAAAGTCACATAGGGTGGTCATGTTACATTATTGTAAAGTCACATAGGGTGGTCATGTTACATTATAGTACAGTCACATAGGGTGATTTTGTTACATTATTGTACAGTCACATAGTGTGGTCATGTTACATTATTGTACAGTCACATAGGGTGGTCATGTTACATTATTGAACAGTCACATAGGGTGATCTTGTTACATTATTGTACAGTCGCATAGTATGGTCATGTTACATTATTGTACAGTTACATAGTGTGGTCATGTTACATTATTGTACAGTCACAAAGGGCAGTCATGTTACGTTATTGTACAGTCACATCGGGTGATCATGTTACATTATTGTACAGTCACATATGGTGGTCATGTAACATTATTGTACAGTCACGTAGGGCAGTCATGTTACATTATTGTACCGTCACATAGGGCAGTCATGTTACATTATTGTACAGTCACATAGGGTGATCTTGTTACATTATAGTCACATAGTGTGGTCATGTTACATTATTGTACAGTCACATAGGGTGGTCATGTTACATTATTGTTCAGTCACATAGGGTGATCTTGTTACATTATTGTACAGTCACATAGGGTGGTCATGTTACATTATTGTACAGTCACATATGGTGGTCATGTTACATTATTTTACAGTTACATAGGGTGGTCATGTTACATTACTATACAGTTACATAGTGTGGTCATGTTACATTACTGTACAGTCACATATTAAGGCAGTCATGTAACATTACTGTACAGTTACATAGTGTAGACATGTTACATTATTGTACAGTTACATAGGGTGGTCATGTTACATTATTGTACAGTTACATAGGGTGGTGATGATACATTACTGTACAGTTACATAGGGTGGTCAAGTTACATTACTGTACAGTTACATATGGTGGTCACGTTACATTACTGTACAGTTACATAGGGTGGTCATGTTACATTACTGTACAGTTACATATGGTGGTCATATTACATTACTGTACAGTTACATAGGGTGGTCATGTTACTTACTGTACAGTTACATAGGGTGGTCATGTTACATTATTGTACAGTTACATAGGGTGGTGATGATACATTACTGTACAGTTAAATAGGTGTTCATGTTACATTACTGTACAGTTACATAGGGTGGTGATGATAGATTACTGTACAGTTACATAGGGTGGTCATGTTACATTATTGTACAGTTACATAGGGTGGTCATGTTACATTATTGTACAGTTACATAGGGTGGTGATGATACAATATTGTACAGTTACATAGGGTGTTCATGTTACATTACTGTACAGTTACATAGGGTGGTCGTGTTACATTATTGTACAGTTACATAGGGTGGTCATGTTACATTATTCTACAGTCACATAATGGTGGTCATGTTACATTATTGTACAGTCACATAGGGTGGTCATGTTACATTATTGTACAGTCACATAGGTGTTACATTATTGTAAAGTCACATAGGGTGGTCATGTTACATTATTGTAAAGTCACATAGGGTGGTCATGTTACATTATAGTACAGTCACATAGGGTGATCTTGTTACATTATTGTACAGTCACATAGTGTGGTCATGTTACATTATTGTACAATCACATAGGGTGGTCATGTTACATTATTGTACAGTCACATAGGGTGATCTTGTTACATTATAGTACAGTCACATAGGGTGATCTTGTTACATTATTGTACAGTCACATAGTGTGGTCATGTTACATTATTGTACAGTCACATAGGGTGGTCATGTTACATTATTGAACAGTCACATAGGGTGATCTTGTTACATTATTGTACAGTCGCATAGTGTGGTCATGTTACATTATTGTACACAGGCGCGTAGCTAGGCGTACGCACTAACGCACGTGCGTACATTTTTTTTTGAAAATTGAAAAAATAAAAAAGTTTTTTTTCTCGAAAAATGCAATAAAAATTAAGACCTTAGGGGGGTTAGGGGTAAACAGTCAGAAACAATAAATGTTTAGAATTTTTTTTTGTTCTAAAACATTTAATTGCATGTGCCACGTCAGTATTATTGCCTCCTTTATGGTTCGGAACACATTGAACAAAATCGCCCTACTAGCTACACCGAGAGAATGATCACGGAATCAGCCGAAATTATACGAGTGTCACTTTATATCCCCAACCGGGACTCCTCGGGTAATTACGTAAACTTTCATCATCTTCATCACCGAGGTAGTCCGAATGTTTATATCCCGAGTTAAAAGAGTTAATCCCCTTTGTTTACATCGCGGGAAATTCCAATATGTATGGCATCCTCTAATAATAAAACGGAGTTTGAGCC
The DNA here is from genome assembly GCA_037043455.1 of Cyrtodaria siliqua. NCBI lineage: Eukaryota > Metazoa > Mollusca > Bivalvia > Adapedonta > Hiatellidae > Cyrtodaria > Cyrtodaria siliqua. Next base: position 73,244 of record JAWPHD010011066.1, read on the forward strand.
TCCTTATCAAGATGTATTTGATAAAACCGTATCTTATAATAACAACAATGACAAGATGCGCCTTCTCAATTGTAAATGGGACACCGTGCACCAGTTTGATTTTCCAAGCAGGTAATCTAACATAAATATATTTATTATCTATAATGTAAGATCGATTTGTTTACAATGGATTCAGTCGGTAGCGACGCGGGCTGTCAATCCAGGGGTTGTGAGTTCGAATCCCGGCTCGGCCAACTTTCTTTCCGACGATTGACAAGTCAATGCGACATGCGTCATTCGTCTTCCGCCAAAGGGCTTAGTCTATGTGGAAAAGGAGCCAGTTGCTTGGGAAGATTGTTGTGTGGAGTATTGGTGTGAGAAAACCATGCATGAGTAGGTGAACTGAGAAATTGTTAAAAACGGCATTAAACCCCAATCAATCAATTACAATGGATTCGTCAGACTCGCATGGAATCGGATTAACCTATTGAACCCGTAACTAAGGGAAATGCTGGCCAAATTTTGAATTAAAGGGAGGCAACTCTTACACCATAATGTGTAATCTGGCTTATCGTTCGTCGTATTACGTTTTTCCCTAAGCCCCTTTTTCTCCAAACATTTCAAAGTTAAGAATTACCTCAATTTAAATTTCTCACATTTTCATTTGACTATAAATTCTTTAAGTTTTGATATGTAGATGAGTTTGGTAAATTAGAACACTTTAACATTAAAATAAGATTTCTTTTGCAAATATTATATAATTTATAGATCTATTAAGAATTTTAATGAAACTTATAAAAGTTGCTTGAAATGTTGAGGAATTTGAGTTAAGGAAAATCTCAATGATGAGATGTTTCGAAAACATGCCATGATGGGGCCTGGTTCTAGAGCTACTGAAGTCAAACTGTACATATTCTTCACTTGCAGGTGCATTACCGGAAAGTATAGGAAAATCCAGTCACATTGGTTTATTAGTAATACATGGTTACGATACTCAACATCTGCTGGTGGAGTGTACTGTGCCCCATGTCACCTTTTCGCAGGTAAAAATGAAATAATAAGTATAATATAATGAAAACCCAAACACGAAACTATTTGTCATAGTTTTTTTTCATTTTATATAATTTACATTTATACGGTTTGCACATCCTTCTGGCCAGATATTTCAGTAGTGCAGTCAATAGGGCACACGAATGTGAATGCCAAGAACCGTGGATCGAGCGCAGTCGTATTATGTGTTTTTGTGGTACGTCCTGAAAGGCATTTGGTATTCCCTTTAACCGCATAAGTTTATTTGAGTCCGTCGGTCCCATTTATAAGATTATACCCTCCAGCACTGGGAAATGTAAACTTTTTCCATTTCGCCCCCAGATTAACCCTTTCCCTCATATAGACGCTTTCTGAAGCCTCTGCAGCAGATGACTTTTTTGAAAACATAGTGACAAAAGAAGAAATTGCACAGAACGTGCAATTTCTCCTTTTGCCACAATGTTTTCCACTTTTAGTCATAGGTTATCCATTCAATTATAGAGATTTTCTGTTTTTTGGCAAATATGTTCAAAGTCGTCTGCTGCAAAAAAAGCGTTATCCTGGAGTTACATGGAAAACGTGTATAGCGTCAAAGATACTATATATATACATGAGCAAAGTTGGCGTGGTTCAGGTTCATCTTCTCAGAGTCTGTTCAATAATCTTTACAAGTTGATATGATATATTAACCCTTTCCCTCATACTACAATTCTGCAGCAGACGACAGAAAACAGTTTTTGTCAAAAAATGGAAAATCTCTATAATTGAATGGATAACCTATGACTAAAAGTGGAAAACATTGTGGCAAAAGGAGAAATTGCAAATTTTGTGCAATTTCTTCTTTTGTCACTATGTTTTCGAAAAACCGTCTGCAGAAGAGGTGTCAGAAGTCGTCTGTATGAGGGAAAGGGTTAACAAGTTTGTGTAAGTTATATATGAACAGTGTAGATCTTGATCAGACTGTGTGGATGCACAGGCTGATCTGGATCTATGATGTTCACAAATGACGACTTGTATTTTTTCAAATTAAAACTAGAAAAACAATTGTAAAGCCAGTAAAATTAAGCTTTTTGACTAGTAAATTGTCACAAATTATCATAAATATGCATAATTTCTGCAGGTGTTAGTAAATGTATGTGTGTACAAATCATTAGATACATTACCAACTCATATGTTGCAGGTAAAGTTAAGAAGTCACTAGTTTCGACGGCTGCCACCGACCCCAGCAACATTGGTAGGCTTATTGGTACCCATACAACCAGTGATGTTCATATCAGTTCTATTGAGGCAGCGGAGAACTTCATTAGTATAATGAATAGTGAAAAGAAAGACATAATATGTTCGATGTCTACCTCCTACAATACCTTAGTGGAAAGAAATAGACAAATTCTGAAAGCTATTGTTGATACGATTGTTCTATGTGGAAAGCAAAATCTATCTTTACGAGGTCACGAGGATGAGCATGGAAACTTCAGAGCTTTACTTCAATATCAGGCTAAATACAACACTATACTTCAAGACCACTTGACAAATGGTGATCCTAGGACTATGTACACCTCACCAGATATCCAAAATGAGATAATTGAGATTTGTGGGCAACAGATTAAAACTAAAATTGTTGACAGCTGTAATAAGGCCCCATTCTTCGGGTTCATAGCCGATGAAGCAACAGATGCTTCAACAATGGAGCAAATGTCTCTCTGTCTACGATACTTTGATGGTGATACTCGTGCTGTAAGAGAGGACTTTATTGCCTTTGCGGAATGTGACGCTACAACAGGAGAAGCGCTGTCTACGGCTTTTTTAAGGAACTTAAGAGCTGCTGGCGTTGATGTTAATAAGATGCGGGGACAAGGGTACGACGGCGCGTCAAACATGTCCGGGAAGTATCGTGGCGTTCAGGCCCGTATAAGACAAGAACTACCACGAGCTGTGTATACGCACTGTAAAGCGCATTGCTTAAACCTAGCAATCATACACGCGTCAGAAGAACCTTTGGCTAGAAACATGATGACAACTGTCCAAGAAGTGGCATTTTCTTTCAACTACTCAGCCAAACGACTCCTACGGTATCAGGAAACGTTGACCAACGATGCAGAGAGTAGGGCGGCCATGGAACATCGTACCAAGTTACAGTCTCTGTGTGAAACACGATGGGCGGCACGAGCGGACGCTTTAAACACATTCAAATGTTCTTATACGACCGTGGTTGAAACACTAGACGATCTATGTACAAACTATCGCGACACCAAAGCTGGCCCATTCAAACTAGCTATCACGCAGTTTGGATTCATAGTAAGTCTTGTGGCAATTGAACATGTGCTGTCAGGATTAGTCCCCTTATCACAAATGTTACAGAACAAATCATGTGACTTAATCGAGGCTGTTAAGGAGGCTTCAACCGTTGCTCATCAGGTAACAGAAGAGCGTAATGACATTACGGTATGGGAAGCGCTATATGCGAAAGCTGTAGAAATGGCTCAATCGGTTGATGTACAGCCGGGCAGACCAAGGGGACGAAATAATCAACGCCAGCAACATCGCCCTAACGTGCCAGCTGAGTCTATTTCGGATTATTGGAAGAGAAATATGTACATTCCCTTTGTAGACCACCTTCTAGTGGAATTATCCGACAGACTTATTGAGGACGGTGAGCGATTTAATGCTGAGAATTCCTTATACCAAATTCCTTGGATCAGCTTACAGAACAGAGGGTTGGGGCAATATATGACGCCTTTAAGGATGATCTAGCCGCAGACGACTTAGATGAGTTTAAGAGGGAAGTAAGCAGATGGAAGGCACGACATGCTGTGGCAGTTGACACTGTGACACCCAGCACATTAGGCGATACTCTAGCCATAACAAATAGAGAACTGTATCCAAATGTCACCACTTGTCTTCACATCCTCCTTGCCATGCCAGTATCAACTGCTACTGCTGAACGCTCATTCAGCAGCATGCGGCGTCTGAAGACATATCTGAGGTCTACAATGAGCACCGGTAGGTTGTCAGGACTCGGCCTCATGAATATCCACAGGGACAGAGACATTGACACCAATCATGTCGTTGACGAATTTGCGAGAAAAAAAGATCGCCGACTAGCTTTATTGTTTCACGTATAAGCCCTGTCGATAAACGTTATGGTGTTTAAATAAAATTAAATCGTTTTAATCGACTATTGTTAACTTTAAAGTGTTAAATTAAACATATTTTATGAACAACATGATATTAAGAACATCATAGTGAACAATTGATTTAAAATAAATATGTTGAATTCCAGTTTTATATTACCATAAATATAGGAGAGAGAGAGAGAGGAGAGGGAGAGAGAGAGGAGAGAGAGGAGAGAGAGCACCTGCACATAATCCCCGTGAGGGGGTGCTGCAGTATCAATAGATAGATAGATAGAGAGAGAGAGAGAGAGACAAAAAATAGGTTTCATGAGTTTGAAATGACAAGATGTCAGTGAAAGACAGAAGAATACTCTTATAGGGTCAGCCTGCGTTATAGGACATTGTTATAGTTATAGTTATAGTTACTGTTTGAAGCGCTTTGTTTCCAGAATATATCTGTGGACCGAGTTTACTCTTATATAGTCATAGCTTTTCAAATGTTTAAATTATGTTCATGTATTATGTAGGCCTAAACATTATTTACATATATCGAATGTCGAGTTAGTCATTCAAAGTAACATTTACATTGAGTCACGACTATGTCAAGATTATGTCAGGTCTAAAAAAACGGGACTCTGGTGATCATTTTAGATAAAATGAGGAATAAGTTATGTAATTTCTGTTGTATTTTTTTCCATTAAATAGTCGTGAAATTGCACAAAAACGCACCTCCGGCTATATAGCCAAAAAAAAAATTCCGGGGGAGCATGCCCACGGACCCCCCTAGATTTGGTGCATACACTCAATTTCAGCCCAGCTACGCGCCTGGTACAGTTACATAGTGAGGTCATGTTACATTATTGTACAGTCACATAGGGCAGTCATGTTACGTTATTGTACAGTCACATCGGGTGATCATGTTACATTATTGTACAGTCACATATGGTGGTCATGTAACATTATTGTACAGTCACGTAGGGCAGTCATGTTACATTATTGTACCGTCACATAGGGCAGTCATGTTACATTATTGTACAGTCACATAGGGTGATCTTGTTACATTATAGTCACATAGTGTGGTCATGTTACATTATTGTACAGTCACATAGGGTGGTCATGTTACATTATTGTTCAGTCACATAGGGTGATCTTGTTACATTATTGTACAGTCACATAGGGCAGTCATGTTACATTACTATACAGTTACATAGTGTGGTCATGTTACATTACTGTACAGTCACATATTAAGGCAGTCATGTTACATTACTGTACAGTTACATAGTGTAGACATGTTACATTATTGTACAGTTACATAGGGCGGTCATGTTACATTATTGTACAGTTACATAGGGTGGTGATGATACATTACTGTACAGTTACATATGGTGGTCACGTTACATTACTGTACAGTTACATAGGGTGGTCATGTTACATTACTGTACAGTTACATATGGTGGTCATATTACATTACTGTACAGTTACATAGGGTGGTCATGTTACATACTGTACAGTTACATAGGGTGGTCATGTTACATTATTGTACAGTTACATAGGGTGGTGATGATACATTACTGTACAGTTAAATAGGGTGTTCATGTTACATTACTGTCCAGTTACATAGGGTGGTGATGATAGATTACTGTACAGTTACATAGGGTGGTCATGTTACATTATTGTACAGTTACATAGGGTGGTCATGTTACATTATTGTACAGTTACATAGGGTGGTGATGATACAATATTGTACAGTTACATAGGGTGTTCATGTTACATTACTGTACAGTTGCATAGGGTGGTCATGTTACATTATTGTACAGTTACATAGGGTGGTCATGTTACATTATTCTACAGTCACATAATGGTGGTCATGTTACATTATTGTACAGTCACATAGGGTGGTCATGTTACATTATTGTACAGTCACATAGGTGTTACATTATTGTAAAGTCACATAGGGTGGTCATGTTACATTATTGTAAAGTCACATAGGGTGGTCATGTTACATTATAGTACAGTCACATAGGGTGATCTTGTTACATTATTGTACAGTTACATAGTGTGGTCATGTTACATTATTGTACAGTCACATAGGGTGGTCATGTTACATTATTGTACAGTCACATAGGGTGGTCATGTTACATTATTGTACAGTCACATAGGGTGGTCATGTTACATTATTGTTCAGTCACATAGGGTGATCTTGTTACATTATTGTACAGTCACATAGGGCAGTCATGTTACATTACTATACAGTTACATAGTGTGGTCATGTTACATTACTGTACAGTCACATATTAAGGCAGTCATGTTACATTACTGTACAGTTACATAGTGTAGACATGTTACATTATTGTACAGTTACATAGGGCGGTCATGTTACATTATTGTACAGTTACATAGGGTGGTGATGATACATTACTGTACAGTTACATATGGTGGTCACGTTACATTACTGTACAGTTACATAGGGGGGTCATGTTACATTACTGTACAGTTACATATGGTGGTCATATTACATTACTGTACAGTTACATAGGGTGGTCATGTTACATACTGTACAGTTACATAGGGTGGTCATGTTACATTATTGTACAGTTACATAGGGTGGTGATGATACATTACTGTACAGTTAAATAGGGTGTTCATGTTACATTACTGTCCAGTTACATAGGGTGGTGATGATAGATTACTGTACAGTTACATAGGGTGGTCATGTTACATTATTGTACAGTTACATAGGGTGGTCATGTTACATTATTGTACAGTTACATAGGGTGGTGATGATACAATATTGTACAGTTACATAGGGTGTTCATGTTACATTACTGTACAGTTGCATAGGGTGGTCATGTTACATTATTGTACAGTTACATAGGGTGGTCATGTTACATTATTCTACAGTCACATAATGGTGGTCATGTTACATTATTGTACAGTCACATAGGGTGGTCATGTTACATTATTGTACAGTCACATAGGTGTTACATTATTGTAAAGTCACATAGGGTGGTCATGTTACATTATTGTAAAGTCACATAGGGTGGTCATGTTACATTATAGTACAGTCACATAGGGTGATCTTGTTACATTATTGTACAGTTACATAGTGTGGTCATGTTACATTATTGTACAGTCACATAGGGTGGTCATGTTACATTATTGTACAGTCACATAGGGTGGTCATGTTACATTATTGTACAGTCACATAGGGTGGTCATGTTACATTATTGTTCAGTCACATAGGGTGATCTTGTTACATTATTGTACAGTCACATAGGGCAGTCATGTTACATTACTATACAGTTACATAGTGTGGTCATGTTACATTACTGTACAGTCACATATTAAGGCAGTCATGTTACATTACTGTACAGTTACATAGTGTAGACATGTTACATTATTGTACAGTTACATAGGGCGGTCATGTTACATTATTGTACAGTTACATAGGGTGGTGATGATACATTACTGTACAGTTACATATGGTGGTCACGTTACATTACTGTACAGTTACATAGGGGGGTCATGTTACATTACTGTACAGTTACATATGGTGGTCATATTACATTACTGTACAGTTACATAGGGTGGTCATGTTACATACTGTACAGTTACATAGGGTGGTCATGTTACATTATTGTACAGTTACATAGGGTGGTGATGATACATTACTGTACAGTTAAATAGGGTGTTCATGTTACATTACTGTCCAGTTACATAGGGTGGTGATGATAGATTACTGTACAGTTACATAGGGTGGTCATGTTACATTATTGTACAGTTACATAGGGTGGTCATGTTACATTATTGTACAGTTACATAGGGTGGTGATGATACAATATTGTACAGTTACATAGGGTGTTCATGTTACATTACTGTACAGTTGCATAGGGTGGTCATGTTACATTATTGTACAGTTACATAGGGTGGTCATGTTACATTATTCTACAGTCACATAATGGTGGTCATGTTACATTATTGTACAGTCACATAGGGTGGTCATGTTACATTATTGTACAGTCACATAGGTGTTACATTATTGTAAAGTCACATAGGGTGGTCATGTTACATTATTGTAAAGTCACATAGGGTGGTCATGTTACATTATAGTACAGTCACATAGGGTGATCTTGTTACATTATTGTACAGTTACATAGTGTGGTCATGTTACATTATTGTACAGTCACATAGGGTGGTCATGTTACATTATTGTACAGTCACATAGGGTGGTCATGTTACATTATTGTACAGTCACATAGGGTGGTCATGTTACATTATTGTTCAGTCACATAGGGTGATCTTGTTACATTATTGTACAGTCACATAGGGCAGTCATGTTACATTACTATACAGTTACATAGTGTGGTCATGTTACATTACTGTACAGTCACATATTAAGGCAGTCATGTTACATTACTGTACAGTTACATAGTGTAGACATGTTACATTATTGTACAGTTACATAGGGCGGTCATGTTACATTATTGTACAGTTACATAGGGTGGTGATGATACATTACTGTACAGTTACATATGGTGGTCACGTTACATTACTGTACAGTTACATAGGGGGGTCATGTTACATTACTGTACAGTTACATATGGTGGTCATATTACATTACTGTACAGTTACATAGGGTGGTCATGTTACATACTGTACAGTTACATAGGGTGGTCATGTTACATTATTGTACAGTTACATAGGGTGGTGATGATACATTACTGTACAGTTAAATAGGGTGTTCATGTTACATTACTGTCCAGTTACATAGGGTGGTGATGATAGATTACTGTACAGTTACATAGGGTGGTCATGTTACATTATTGTACAGTTACATAGGGTGGTCATGTTACATTATTGTACAGTTACATAGGGTGGTGATGATACAATATTGTACAGTTACATAGGGTGTTCATGTTACATTACTGTACAGTTGCATAGGGTGGTCATGTTACATTATTGTACAGTTACATAGGGTGGTCATGTTACATTATTCTACAGTCACATAATGGTGGTCATGTTACATTATTGTACAGTCACATAGGGTGGTCATGTTACATTATTGTACAGTCACATAGGTGTTACATTATTGTAAAGTCACATAGGGTGGTCATGTTACATTATTGTAAAGTCACATAGGGTGGTCATGTTACATTATAGTACAGTCACATAGGGTGATCTTGTTACATTATTGTACAGTTACATAGTGTGGTCATGTTACATTATTGTACAGTCACATAGGGTGGTCATGTTACATTATTGTACAGTCACATAGGGTGGTCATGTTACATTATTGTACAGTCACATAGGGTGGTCATGTTACATTATTGTACAGTCACATATGGTGATCATGTTACATTATTGTACAGTTACATAGGGTGGTCATGTTACATTATTGTACAGTCACATATGGTGATCATGTTACATTATTGTACAGTCACATAGGGTGGTCATGTTACATTATTGTACAGTCACATAGGGTGGTCATGTTACATTATTGAACAGTCACATAGGGTGGTCATGTTACATTATTGTACAGTCACATAGGGCGGTCATGTTACATTATTGTACAGTCACATAGGGTGGTCATGTTACATTATTGTACAGTCACATAGGGTGGTCATGTTACATTATTGTACAGTCACATAGGGTGGTCATGTTACATTATTGTACAGTCACATATGGTGATCATGTTACATTATTGTACAGTTACATAGTGTGGTCATGTTACATTATTGTACAGTCACATAGGGCAGTCATGTTACGTTATTGTACAGTCACATCGGGTGATCATGTTACATTATTGTAGTTACATATGGTGGTCATGTTACATTATTGTACAGTCACATAGGGTGGTCATGTTACATTATTGTACAGTCACATAGGGTGGTCACTTTTCATTATTGTACAGTTACATAGGGTGGTCATGTTACATTATTGTACAGTCACATAGTGTGGTCATGTTACATTATTGTACAGTCACATAGGGTGGTCATGTTACATTATTGTACAGTCACATAGGGTGGTCAGGTTACATTATAGTACAGTCACATAGGGTGATCTTGTTACATTATTGTACAGTCACATAGGGTGGTCATGTTACATTACTGTACAGTCACATATTAAGGCAGTCATGTTACATTACTGTACAGTTACATAGTGTAGTCATGTAACATTATTGTACAGTTACATAGGGTGGTCATGTTACATTATTGTACAGTCACATAGGGTGGTCATGTTACATTATTGTAGTCACATAGGGTGGTCTTGTTACATTATTGTTCATTCATATAGGGCGGTCATGTTACATTATTGTACAGTCACATAGGGTAGTCATGTTACATTATTGTACAGTTACATAGGGTGGTCATGTTACATTACTGTACAGTCACATATTAAGGCAGTCATGTTACATTACTGTACAGTTACATAGTGTAGTCATGTAACATTATTGTACAGTTACATAGGGTGGTCATGTTACATTATTGTACAGTCACATAGGGTGGTCATGTTACATTATTGTAGTCACATAGGGCGGTCTTGTTACATTATTGTTCATTCATATAGGGCGGTCATGTTACATTATTGTACAGTCACATAGGGTAGTCATGTTACATTATTGTACATTCATATAGGGCGGTCATGTTGCATTATTGTACAGTTACATAGGGCGGTCATGTTACATTATTGTACAGTCACATAGCGTGGTCTTGTTACATTATTGTTCAGTCATATAGGGTGGTCATGTTACATTATTGTACAGTCACATCATGATCATGTTAAAAGCTATGTGGGAGAAGTAACTCCAGCTTAATGACCTTAGATTTACTGAAAATTGCCCTTTTCAGCCTTCTGAACACTCTACATCTTCCTCTTGGGCCTCTTGTTATTTGATCTTTACCAAACTTGGCGAAATTGTTGATATTAATAAAAGCATCTCTGTGGCCGAATGGTTAACAACGTTGCGTTGTAAACCTTCGCCTCTCACCATTGCGGGTTCGAATCCCACTAGGAGCTCGACTTGTAAGTGAGGAAGTGTCGATTCTTACAGATGGCTGGAGGTGTACAGTACTGGTTCTACCCAGGAAAATGACGTAAAACACCATACAAACAAACAAACAAAAGATCCTCAAAAGTGATTTAGATCCTAAAATTATTTAGACCCCTTTAAATGATTTAGACCTTCTTTAAGTGACTTAGACCCTCATCAAGTGATTTAGACCCCCTTCAAACAATTTAGACCCTTCAAGTGATTTATACTGTTCAAATGATTTAGACCCTTCAAGTGATTTAGACCCTCTTTAAATGATTTGATGAGAGCTCTAAATATTTGCAAATATAAGATGCAAATATTTGAGTTTCTGGTAGATTGTCATTCTATACCTGGCTTATAAGATTATTGTTTACAATTGTACTGCAAACATACACATAAATGACCCCAAGCAATGTTCTATTTCTTAAATAATAAAATAAAATTCATGTTAGCCCAGTTAATTTCTAGATTTCCATGGAAAGCTTTTAGAAGACCGAAATAATTTCCATGGAATCCACAAATTGTAGGTTAGGTTATTTAGCATTCCATGGAATGTTGCATGATATTTGTGATACAGCCTGATATAGGAAAGCATAGTATATAATATAATAATTCTCTAATGTCAAAGCAATCAAATCTAGTTTGGAACAATTAAGTAAATATTTATACTCGGTATGTTTGAAAATACAACACTTGGCTTCTGGGATGGCGAGTTGTCCGTCGTCGTCGTCCGTTATATACTTTTGCCTTGTGAACATGATACATTATTAATCGAAACTTTACCAAACTTTGTGAGGGACTTTATATCAATGAAAGCACGCACAAGTTCAAAAACCAGCCAGATTGGATTAGTTTCAAGGGAGCTATGGCCCTTGATTGCTGAAAAATGCCATATTTTGCCTTGTGAACACTCTAGCACCTTTATTTTTTTATCTTTACCAAACTTGCATAGATTTTTAACATCAATCAAAGCTTAGACGAGCTTGAAAACCAGTCTGATCGGATTAGTTTCACGGGAGTTATGGCTCTTGATTTGCTGAAAAATGCCGTATTTTGCCTTGTGAACACTATTTTTTTTACAGAAAATGTTACTCTCTTTCGGGGCTCGGAACACACGGCCTTCTGATTTCATGTCGGGTGCTCTATCCACTGAACTATAACGCTGCTTGAGAAAATAGTATACTAACTACCATTTATTATGATGCAAAATATATTCCATCTTGTCACATGTGTAAATTAACATTGCCTGGTGTAATACTGTATGTTATCAATATGAAACTAATATTTCGCTTCAAAACAACTATTTAGCACTTGATGAGTTTGTGTGTGTGCGAGCTAGTTATTACGTAATGATACAACATACCAATAAATAGCCATGGTCTAGTGGTTCAGCGTACATACTTCAGAACTTAAAATTGCAAGGCTGTGGTTCAAATTCCGTTTCGAGCAACTATTTTTTATCACATATGAGGGCTGTTCAAATAATATGTGGACTTTTCGTTATCACGCTCATTTATTGACGTAAATCTTTGGTAATCCAACTCGTAAGAAATCAAATGATTGAAAAAAAACATCGATACCATGTTGCAATGCGTGTTCTAATAGGGTGAGAAACCCTTCTTCGGAGCTGTCCAAAATGTGACGTCTTTATTTATAACTGCATTTCGGGAATGGCGAAAATAAAAGGAAAATCATCAGCAAAAATACGCAAAACTAAAGTAGCATTGTCACTGGTATTCCAAAATTACAATTATGAAATTGTATTGATATTGAACAAGGAGAACTATGATAAATATGAATATCTAGACGAACACCTTGCTTTTATGTTGAAATTGACGACGTCAGAAAAAACTAGACGAACACTTCCTTGCGATGTCAGAAAAAATCACAGAGCACTAAAATGTTAACAAAATATTAAATAATATGAATTTTTAATAAAACAGGTAATACAAGAAGAGGCCCAAGAGGGCCTGTGGACGCTCTACTTGCTAAAGATAAAGCATATGTATCAAGGGCCATAACTCTTGTCAAAAATCCTTCAACCTTAACTAAGCTAGGTGCTGATCAACTCTGCCAATATTCTTTAAAATCCGGCCATAGGATCAGGAGAATTTGTCTGGACAAAGTTTGTGTATTAAAACCTTAAAAGGGCCATAACTGTGCCAAAAAATCATTGAACCAGAACACGGCAATGGTATTTTATGTATTTTGTCTCGTTAAGACGATGGGGCCTTTATTTGGCCATATTTCAACAAAACTTTGCAGGGATGATCAGTATCAAGCCTAGTTGTGCATATCGTCACCGTTTTCCGGTTGAATGATTTTGGCAGAGATGACCCTGTAACGGTTTAAGTACACAAACTTTGTCCAGATTAGTCTCTTCTGAACTCATGACCGGATTTCAATGAAACTTTTTAGGGATGACCAGTACCAGACGTAGTTATGCATATCATCGTCGTGTTGTGGTTGAATGATTTTTGGCGGAGTTATGGCTCTTTAAAGGTTGTAGTATACAAACTTTGTCTGGACTAGTTCTCATGAACCCTTCGCTGGATTTCAACAAAACTTTACGGGGATGATCAGTACCGAGTCTACTTGCGCATGGCATCGCCGTGTTCCGGTTAAATGATTTTTGGCAGAGTTATGGCCCGTTGAAGTTTTTATACACACATTTTTCCAGACTAGTTCTCCTGCACCCTTTGCCGGATTTTAACGAAACATTGCATGGGTGATCAGTACAAAGCCTAGCTGCTCATGTCATCGCCGTGTTCCTTAGTTATGTAGGAAAGATTATGGATGGAATTATTTTTAAACCATTATTTTTA